>JBAMIG010000019.1:14735542-14748199 GCA_037177335.1 Kiunga ballochi
CCCAGGACTCTGGTAGAGAACCCGAGCTTGAGATGAACAACCACCCGCCCTACCCAAGGAGATGGGAGGGTGGGTGATGGAGGAGTTGTTTTTTTTTTTATGTGTGTCTTATACATATATGTGTTTTTACCAGTTAACCTTAAGTGAGGCCACATTTCCCAATGTTTCTATAGTAGGGAAACTTTCCATTTTTGTAGCCAGACGTTGAAACTTTATTCCCACCTCTTGTGTGTATTCAGGTCAGAAAGAGTTATCTATCTCAGAGAGGAAGTCTCTTTAAAGTATATTGCTTCTCCTTTGACTGGATTTTCTCCATGTGGGCAGAATGATCGTGTTTGGAAACTACAGGACACACAGACATCTACAGACCTCATATGTCTGCCTGCAACATAATACATCTCATAGCTGCTCTGTATGGTAGAATCATTTCAGCAATTTTATTTAACATAGTCAAAAAGAGCTGGCTCAGACAGCCTGCATTTGCTTTAAATACAGGTCTGTAGGCAAATCCTTTTTCTAATCCCATGCTGTAACCTCTTCCTTTCCTTTTCCTGTTCTACCTGTTAAACAGTTGAAAGAGAAAAACCGAACTGATTAAAGATAATTGGTCTTAATTTCAAGAATGTGGGCCTTTGGTGTCATGAAATCATAATTATATTAAAAGAGGAGAGGACTTTCCAAAGAGCTGTCAGTCCAGCAAGCCAGCAGGTACTTTGCACTCTGGGAACAAACACAAAGTGGAAAATGGACGCATGATTTATAACCACTGTCGCTGTTAAACTCGGCAGCTCCCACGAGATGCAACATTTATCCAGTGCAGTTTGTGAGACTAATTTGTTCTCATTTTAAAGCATCACTCAAAGTGATGACGACGCAGAGGGCAAGTCTGACTCATATCTTAACAGTGGTGTAAAAAGCAACAATCCATCTGTCATTTTACCTAACTGCAACCTCCCACCTGATCTCTGACGTTCAGTCTTTTTGCACACGAACTAAACTATAAACTGTCAGCTCTTTAGCTCACAGTATCATCATTTACACATTTGAACTCAATATATCATGGTTTAATGTATGTCTTAACAGATTTACACTCCTGTTTATTATAGACGCTGTCAGTTCATTCTCAGGAGACAGTCTTCCATGTGAAGGAAACTTTCACCGCCTGCCAAGATGGTGCAGTGGACCGTGACTTACTGGACCATTTGTAATTGGCCCCTTCAGCGTTTTCTTATATTACCAGAGGTGAACCAACTACTAAATATCTCTTGAATCATAAACTTGATTTTTTTCAAAGAGTTTTCAAGTCGTGATAGTGTTTTGCCTTAAGTGTGTGAGTGTGCACATCATTGTTATAATATGTGTTATTCATCCTCCTCCTCCTCCTCTCATGCTCCAGAGCGATATACTGGAGTACTTCAATGCAACAAAGCCAATATCAGATACAAGCTAAATATGTCCATCCATCATTAATCATCATTAAGCATCATTAATGAGCTATTTATATCATACACTTCATGTACATAGAGGGCAGCTGCCACATTTATACCAACAATTTTACTACAGTGTCCCTAAATGGACAAACAATAATGGCAGCTGGATCACGTTTGAGATGAGTAACTCCTTAAAGGTGCAGAGGAAAGTAAACATGTACACTATACTGAAGATGCACCTGTAGTGCACCACACTGCACCTGAGGCAACTGGATACACACTCAGATGTAAACAGGTTCAGTGTGTAAGTTTTGATTATTAACGGCCTCCGTCCTTTCACTGTGGTGCTTGCATTTATTTTATGCACATTTTTACCACTAGATGTCAGTAATTTCCACTCATTGTACCTTTAATTCTGAAAGGTCTATACAAACATCCAAAGAAAAGTCCTCTTTTTTGACAAAGTCCCTATTTGTCCCTTTAACAGAAGGCTAAAACAAGATACATTTTTTAGATATAAATACCATTTATTACCATGTGGGGTGTCAAAATTCTTATTATGCAATTTTCTGGTTTCTGGTGTCCACTATGGGGGAGAGGACAAAAATTAGATTTTGTATTAATTAATTTTGAGCAAAGTTGTTACCATTAATGATGGAAATAATCTGAGAAAGTACATCTATATCTATATGTCATGCTTAGCTCTTATAAGTTAATTATTAGATCGTCTTGATTTTTTTTTTTTTTTTTTTTATCAATATAACAAGATGAAGTATCCTGTTATTGTTATGGATGATGATAAGAATAACCATGCTTGGTCCTTCTTGGCTTCTTGAAGATATTCCACCAGGTAGGACTTTACTTATTTCATTTAATCAAGACTCCAAATATTTTGCTCTAAATACAATTTAATGGCTGTTTTGCACAAGAAATTCATTCAAAACACTTGAATACATTTAAATAATTAAAACTTTTTTTTAAAGCAGCTTGAACTCGTATTTAAAAATGGGGACAACTTTAATTTTATTTGTTTATTTTTATTTTCATTAACATTCCGGATACACTATAGTCATATAACACTATCCAGGGGTCAAAGTTAAAAATGGGACCACATGTGCAGCAAAGATGCGAAATAAATTAACTTTTTTACTGTATATTTTCTACCTTGCGAAGTGGTTCTGCCTTAAACCAGCGGTTGAAAAACGCAGATCTACACAACACTGGGATGGCATCCTACTATGCAAATTCAACAATCTCCGGCTTCTCGCGTCCCATCCAGAGTTTCCATCCCTTTAAAGTGAGGCTGCAGAGGGGGCGTGCTCGTGCAAAGTCAGTCCTTTCGCACCAGCAGGGACACCACTCACCTACCGAGATTTACCATGGCTTCTGCACTGAATTATACACCTTTTATATTTTATTTTTTGTGTTTTAAGTTACTGTGTGCCGGTGTGTTTTGCGACGCTGATGCAGATGATGAGCACGCCAAACACACGTACACGGTGGAGATGTTCAACGAAGCGGTACCAACTGCACCCCACTTTGTCATGTTTTACGCTCCATGGTGAGTAACCAGTTAGAAAAGTTGTTCGTGAATAAAGTTTAACAAACTATCTGATAATAACATTAAACTTTTATAACCTTTAATAATGTAAGAAGAAGTAAAATCCTTCCTGTTACAGGCTGATTAGACTTGACCGGCGAATTAGCAAGCAAGCTAGGTAGCACACTAGCAATTTGGCGACCAAGCTCATTCCTTTCAATATATCGTAACAGCTAGCTTAGCTGCTAACTAGCTTGGCAAAATAGCAGCTTAACGGATAGTAATAGTTATTTTCTCGGAGGCCTCGACACACATTGCGATAAAAAAAATTTAGCGGTTGTTTAAAGCTAAACTTATCCGATGATGTTAGACATTTAACATTGCGTTTATTAAATGTAACGAGGAAGAAAATAATAAAGTTGGACATGGGAACACTGCGCATACGTGGCACACACTGATTGACTAATGTTACGTCACTGGTTTCAAACCTGGGTTCGCGGATCCGCAGAGATGCAGAATAATGCAATGCAATTCAACGTGAAAACAAATCATTACCAGACATCAGAAAACTGAATATATGTCAAGTATTAGTGTTTGATTCATGACCAGAGCACACTTTATACAATGCTGTTGTCGTTGACAGTGTAATCTGTTCATCAGGTATTGTCACATTGCCAAAACAGGGGTAAAATATCAGCTGCTTGGTTATTTGATTTTATCTCTTATTTCTTTCAAGCCATTGACACAAATATGTTTAGATCAAATTACTATATTATTAGTTACTAAATACAAATTATACTGTTTTTTGCGTCTGTGTTTATAACCTTTAAAATATTAAGAATAAAATAAGAGAGTCAATTATTTGTAATTAGATTAAGGCTTTTCCTTTTGCAGTAAGAAAAAGGTGCAACCTCTAGATGATTTTTAATTTTTTTTTTAATATGGATCAGTCAAATTTGACACGTTCAATATTTGCATCTGGTCAGTTTAAAAGCAAATCGCTAAATTAATCATGTATCTTAGTTTCACTGGAAAGAGACAAGTAGAAACATGTAACATCAGAGGTCTGTTTTCCCAAAGAGCATCCATCTGATAACATCATCACATTTTTTACTTATTTTTTTTTTCCACGTGTGTGTGTTTGTGTGTGTCTCAGAAAGATCTAAAGTTTTCCAAAGAGTCTTAACTTCATAGAAGTTGTTTTCCTGTGATTGATTGCTTTTAACTGAGTTTGCAGTTAACTCACCCTGTCCATAAACCATTTTTACCACTGTTGTCTTCAGGTGCGGCCATTGCCAGCGATTGCAGCCTACATGGAACGAGCTAGCAGAAAAATACAACAGCATGAATGATCCACCAGTTTATGTGGTCAAAGTAGACTGTGTTCAAGACACCAAGTTCTGCTCCAATGTCCATGGTGTTAGAGGTTACCCTACGTAAGTATCATCTCCTAAGTCACCACATTTCTTGACCTTAGTTATGTATATTAGTCTTTTTTAACTCTTTCTGGGTCAAGAAGTTGCCCTCATTTAACCTTGGAAAGGCTCCAACACCCTGATAAAATGACAGGCTGATAGTCAGAGATCAGCAGTGTCTTCACAAATCATCTGCATTGATACAGATCATGAAAGATGCAAATGTTTCTTTCAGTTTTTAAACTGGAAACTCAGGGTTTTTACCCATAATTCTTCACTCAGCTGGAGCTTGAATCTTTTTTGGTTAATGACTTAAATAGATTATAGGTTAATGAAAAACTGTGACATCATAGGTGGGGAGATGTTGCACGTTAAACTGGGTTCAGATAAATATTCTCCCAGATTGGATCATTTTCTCTTTTTTTTATATAGATTTTGCTAATGTCTCTTCTACAAACACAACTGAAAAATCACTTACAGATTGTCTGTTTTTTTTTATCATGTAGATTACTGGATTCTTAAGATACGATGTGATTCAGCTTGAGTGATAATAATCCTTATTGTTTATTTGTTTGCTTTGTGCAGGCTGAAGTTGTTTAAGCCAGACCAGGAAGCCATTAAGTACCAAGGCGCTAGAGATCTGCACTCTTTGGAAACATGGATGCTGAAGACACTCCAGGAGGAGCCCTCGGTGAGTCATTCATTTATCAGCTCAGATGTGTTTATCATTAAAAATGCTACTCATGGTTGTTATTGTACGCATTGTTCAGGAACCAGAGACAGAGCTGGAGCCTCCCAAAGCTCCGGAGCCTAAACAGGGCTTGTATGAGCTCACAGCCCTCAACTTTAAGGACCATATAACCAAAGGTAAAGATGCTTTAACACTTCATCAAAAGGTAGTTCATATTTAACCCCATCTTGGGTGTTTATGCAGCTGCATCCTGCCTTAACAGATGATCAGTTTCTGTTTTTGTTCCTGTTTTTGAATGCTCTCTCAGTTTTCAGCCACACTAAGCTGGAAACACCTCGTTGCTTTGATTTACATAACTGACTTTTCATCTCGGTACCTGCGCCACAATCCACAGTGTCGGTCAACACGAAGCGAATGTAAAAGCCTGCTGTCCGGTCACATCACGTTTCTGGATTGTCAGAAAAATAAACAGCGCTCGGGATAACTGTCTCGGAGAAATTACAGCTCTGCTGGAGTTGAATATTTTGGTTTAGAAGAAAAATAAATGAATTCTTGTTTGGATATGAAAAAAAGACAGGATATGACATAAACATTTAAAAGGTGTTCATAGGTCCCACCTTCACATCTTGGAAACATTGCTGCAATAAATGTAATTAGCTGCGCATAACCTGAAAGATGTGTATATTTACATTTACAGCAGGCTGGGTTGAGTTTGCAGTGGAGTCAGAAATTCATTTATCAAATACGAACGTACTGTTTCATCTTCTGTGTCTCGTTTTATAACCTGGATTTTATTTTTTGCTGATTCAGGTGCCCATTTTGTCAAGTTCTTCGCACCATGGTGTGGCCACTGCAAAGCCATGGCACCAACCTGGGAACAGCTGGCCACCACCTTTGAGCACTCTGATGATGTAAAGATAGGAAAGGTGGGTCATCAGACGTCAGGACAGATAATATAATGTCATTAGATGTCTCACACACAGGGCTAGTTTAATCATCCAGCTGTTTGCTGGATCATATGAGATGCTGCATGTTTGCATACTGGGCTGTTTTACACCTCACAGGATCTGTGTGAGTTTAATCATTCCTGTTGAATAACGTATTTAATTCTTTATAACTCAGGTGGATTGCACGCAACATTATGAGGTGTGCTCTGAGAACGGCGTCAGAGGGTATCCCACACTGCTCTTCTTCTTCAATGGACAGAAAGTAAGAAGCGCGTAGTTCTCTTAAAAGCCCATTCCTTCACATTGCTTGTCTTGCAGCTGTATGTAATTCAACCATTATATTGTGTAAGTACTATGTACATCATATTAAAATATAAATAATACTTTATTGTAGAATATATTATTTGTTCTATTTTGGAGTTACATCCATGTTATTTGCATTTACTCTTATTAAAAAGGAGATTTAATTCCTAACAACTTAGGGCTGGGTTAGGGTTAATAACATGAACTAGAAAAAAAGTCTAGAATAAAAAAGTTGGATAGAAACTGTTATATTAGCCTAAGGCTAATGTCAATAGAAAATACCATTGGTAGGCTTGCGGTTAGCATTTACAAAAGTATAAAGAAATTAAATCAACTTTTTACATAAACAATATTTAGTGTTCAGCTGTAAACGGACTATACTTTCAGGAAAACATTTTATGCCCATAACATATAACATAAAACATCTAGACTCCCATATTCTGACTAAACTGACTACAGAAAGTCTGAAGAGGCAAAACACACTTTATTGCTATGGGAGAACTTGCATTCATACCGACTTTTCTATATTTTCTTCCAGCGAATCAATAAAGTAATGCTGTTGAAAATAACATAATTTGTTTTACATGTTTATTTGCCAATATGAGGCTGCTTTTCTTCTACATAATCCAGGCCTAGGTACAGATTAGAAATGTTGTTTCTACCTTAGGTTTTCTGTTTAGCTACATGCTACTATTAAAATGTTACTTTTTAAATTAAAGTTAAAACATTTGGCTGTTATTTCCTCCTCATCCTCATTTTGAATGGGTTAAAAAAAAAGCAATTATTGATCATTGAGCTTGAGTCCCAGATCTCTGCAAGTAAAACAGTTAAATAACATCAGATTTTTTAGGGTTTTTCTTTATCAACCCATTTTCATCGGCGCTAAATGTAAAAATACAAAGATTTTAAGGATGCGGGGAACTGCTGATGTTTTTGCAGGTGGAACAGTACAAAGGGAAACGGGATCTGGACTCTTTAAAAGAATTTGTGGACAACCAGTTGAAAGTTGCACTTACAGAGGAGAATGAGGAGGAGCCAAACGAGGAGCAGAAACCCGATAAGATCCCCACTGAGGAACCAGCCAATGACGAAGCAAAGGTCAGTGTGGACCACTGACACACATGTATCATGCATGTGCTGGGATTTAGTGGTGCTTGTTTACGCTACCAGCATACATGTCCGGTGTTGTGAACTCACTGGTGTTGCTGCACACAAACCTGATCACACATGGTTTCCATCAGGTCATTCATAGTTTTCTCTCTGCTCTGCAAGCTTTTAACTCCACAGTTAAAGGTTTCAGACTCATTCATTGTTCTTATGGGCACCTTTTGGTGGAAATCAGCACGAGCAGCTGTAAAAAGAGAGGCTGGTCTTATGTTACAGCTACAATCAGGCATGTTTCCTCAGAATGGACCACCTGCACATACACTAGATCGCAGAACTTGATACCCGCTTAACCACTGTTTTCGGTGAGGTGAGCCATTTCCTGCTGATTGATGCCAGAATTACACATGTGCATGTTTGCACAACTGACTGCAATACCCGCAAATGCCTACCTTTTTCCTTATTTGTTGATCCTGGCTGGCGGTCCTTTGCAACTCCCCTGATAAAGCCTTGCCTCTCCGATGCTAAATCACGCACATGATTCATAATGCTGTGCTCACAATCAGGCTAACATGGATCTATGCAGTTTATTGTTAGCATTCCTCTCTTCTTCCTATCCACAGACCAATGTGGTGGTCCTCACTGAGAGCAACTTTGATGAGACGGTAGCTACGGGCTTCACCTTCATCAAGTTTTATGCTCCGTGGTAAGCTCATCCAATCACCCTGACAAGATTTAAAGTAAATTTATATTTTAGATGTTTTTGCTTTTAATTATTTAGAATGAAACATCTCTTTTGATGTTTTTTCTTCCTGAGCAATCTGGCAAAGCTGTAACTTTTGTGTGTCCCTGCTGCATAGGTGCGGCCACTGCAAAAATCTCGCCCCAACATGGGAGGATCTTTCCATGAAGGAGTTTCCCGGACTCACTGATGTCAAGATTGCCAAAGTGGACTGCACTGTCGAGCGCACGCTCTGCAACAAGTACTCTGTAAGTATATCTGGATATCATCTACACTATTTGCCCATAAAATGGAACACTTTGCCCTCTGACTCTCTGACTGAAGTATGTTTTAATGCGTATAATAAAAAGTTGAGGATTTATGTTGCAGCCATAAAGGAATACACCCATAGGTGCTTCAGACTGAAATCCTAAAGCAGATTCTGGAAGTGCTGACGCTCGCACACTTTCAACTCGTATTGCATGCTGCTTCAAGGAAAGACGTTCACTAAAACTGAGAAGTCAGGCACAGACCGACTGCTTCTCTTCACTCAGTCACCAAACATGTCTGTAGACTTTTAATGGAGTCAGAGTGGGACTGAAAGTTTAATGGCTTGCTGTCACTTTGGATGAAAATGAGCTTAATGATGACACCAGCAGCTCAATTGAGCAAAATGCAAGTTTTCTGTAGCTGGAATTTACAGATGTGCCATAAAGTATTCACATGGAGGCAGAAGATCGTTATGAAAGCGTCACAGAAGCGTTTAAATAAAAACCACTCAGGACTTTACGAGGAGCACCTTGCTCATATCATGCTTGACCTCGTTTTACCCGTAGAAATCCTTCATTTTCCATGTTGAAATGAAGCTTCATAAAGTTGCTGCACATGTTGGAGATGATGTGACATGGAAGCAGCACACTGTTCAATGGATGAATGCATTAAGTTACATCATCATAAGCCTGAACTGTTGATACAAACCAGGATGTATCCATGCTTTCATGTTTTTAAGACCAATTTCTGAGCCTACTGTGTGAATGTTGCAGCTGAAAGGGACAACACCCATCTGACCAGCAGGTCAGCCGTTTCTGAAACACTCGTATCATCTGCATGTCGCGTTCAAAGTCACTTAAACCCCCTTTTCCCTCATTCTGACGCTGGATTTGAGCTTGATCCACCACGTCTACATGCCTAAATGCGTTGACTTGCTGCCGTGTGATTGGTTGGTCGGTGTTTATCAGCTGCTTTAAACAGCATTGCAGCCATGTCCTTCTGCATCATCATTTTAAATTGGGAAACGGATCTAAATGAACTCTGAATTAGTTTGAATCATCAGCATCGAAGCAAATGGAATAACTGCTGCTGGTTTCCTGTTTCCACAGGTGCGAGGTTACCCCACTTTGATCATGTTTAGGGCCGGCGAGCAGGGCGACGAGCATCACGGTGGGCGGGACTTGGAGAGCTTGCACAGCTTTGTGATGAGGCAAGCGCGAGATGAGTTGTAGAACGGGATTATACGTCGCCCACATCTGGCCAGCAGGACACCAGGTCTTCCTGCAGAAGGCGGATTTCCCTCTCTTGCTCTTTTCACTCCAGTCCTCTTCAGGATGGAGTCCAACGACGATGCATTTGCTCACGTCTCCTGTGTTTGTTTTGTTTTTCTCTTCCTAATGTCGGGAATGAGAGGGATGTGAATGTATTTCTCCTTCTCTCCTCCTTCTTCTTGAAATGAAGCCACTGCAAGCACTTCTCAGTTAATTACAACCAAAAACGTCTTGCACAGTAATGTTTAATGGTAGGACTCTGGGTTTTCCCTGATTTAAAATAAAAACTCCTGTCGCCATTTTATTTTTACTTAAAAGCTAAATTTATGCATCAAATCTTTTGGCGCCTATCTGTGCACGTCGCTGATGATCAAGCTGACTCTCAGGGAAGCAACTATTCAGAGTAGAAGGGATGGAGGCATCTTCGTCATCATCTGGATGATTTGTGTACTAATTACCACCAGTTCTTATCACTTGTTTAAAAGTGATGCAAACTGGTTAAAAACCAGAGTAATTTTCAGCTTCTACGAGATCATCCGCCATTCTTCTCCACTCGGATTCAGTCTCGGGTCAGAACCATGCTGTCCATTTTTAGCGGTTAAGCCACATTGAATCTGTTAAAACTGACCCTGCTTATTTCCTGTTTTTATCTCCATCGAGCTAAGCTCACGCAGAAGCAGTTAAAGTAGCAGCTGCTAAGGGTCAGGTGGACCGGCTGCCATCGTGTTTGTGGCTGTGACTCATCTGTGGGCCCGTATCATTTGCTTTTCCCGGACCCGGGATGATTTATTCGGACAAGACCTCCAGTCTGCTGCAGCCCTGCTGGATGGGAAAGATGCTCCTGCACGTCTTTTGGGGGGAAAAAAAAAGTATTGTTTGATTATCAGAAATAAATCAGCAGAGGAAGTGTCATCTGTCACAGCGGTCCTACGTTTCAGTGCGAGGAAGCAGAGTGTAGTAAACTGCATCCACCTGCGTGGATGCTCTTTGACCCAGGTTATGTGAAAAATGTGCGCCGCGTGATGCGGGCCAGTCCAGGTACACAAACGGCCAGAAACCGCTGCAGTTTTTTTTTGTTTTGTTTGGTCAGTAAAAGTTTTTATGGATAGCACATGGTCTGAGGAACTCCAGGGATGGATTTCTTTCCTTTCCACAGCTCGTGGGTTGTTCACCACCCACACATTTTGTACACAAAGTGAATACTCATGACATGAGATTTCCTAATAAATGTTTAAAAAAATAAGTTTGTCTTCATTTCTTCGCATCTGCCCGTTAATAACGTGATTTGTTTTTATTAATAAAAGGTGCAATAAATAAGCTGAGAATGTACAAGTATTTACAAAGGATAAAAATCATGATCACACATGTAAACAGCAGCTTACCAGAGGTATATTCTGTAATTTAGGATGTGTTAGGCACGTAAGGTATTTTAATCATATTAGTTTTTCATTCAGATAGGATCTCTAAAGGACTCTGTCATCAGAGGCTCACATTGAACATGCAGCAATATTATTTCCTCCTCTGAGTTTGGCAAATAAAGCAAAAGGTTCATTTCAGACTGGTGACAGAAACCGCCCGGCTGCTTGTTTTTGACTTTTCCACAATCTTGACGGGTTGTCAAAGCTGGAAAAGTTTGTTGGTTTTACGAGTGCAGCAACATGGAAATGGACATCTGCGGTATGTTGGAGGGATAGGGATGTGTTCTTCAGCTCTTTGAAGGAAAACACCAGTTTAGCCACAACATGCATCGTGTTGAACCAGCCTGGTGACTCGCAGCTCAGCCTGAGCCTGGCAAATATTGACACAGAGGGGATTATTCGGAGCAGTCCACTGCTAAAATAGCCTGCGGTCACTGGTTCAGTCCATATTATATTTAGAGAAGGCAAATATGGCTTGAAAAAAAAGGAAATATTGGTGCACAGACTCCAATGTAAGACTGGGATTGAGTTAATATTTGCACTGAAAAAAGAAAACTGGATTTGTATATTCCTGTTTGCCTCAGATTTTCTGTGATCGAGTCAACGGTGAAGTTTTGCATCAGTAAACTGAATTTCAGCATGGATGCCATGTCTTTCTGCTGGAAAGTAGATGGAAAAGAAACTGGTCCCACAACAGTTCGGTGCAGTAGCCTGGAAGGCACATCTTAAGGCACGTCACCCCCTTCCTCCACACAGTTAGTAGCTTGGTTGCAGACCCACGCACAGAAGGCTCCGGTCTGCAGCAAACAGGAAAGCTGCTTCAAAAGGGTGAAGCTCCAGGATATTTTTGCATCGGTCCTGTCCTTGTTGCCTTGTTGGCAAGGTTAGTCTGCAGATTTTTCTGTCCTTAGAAACTGAAACAGAATCCATGAATAATCTTTCAGAGTGGATATTTCAGGCTGAGCAACATGGAGTTCAACTTGGTCCATCTTCTAACCAGTCCTTAGCGATGTCAGTGGCAGCCACAGGCGCGTACCATCATGTTCTTGTACTTCTTTAGTATGACGTTGGAGTTGTCATCGAAGTAGAGCACTGAGATGGCTTGGAGTTTGGTGGGGGCACAGCACGGCTTTGGTACGTTCTCCGGGTTCATCAGGTGCACCTGAAACGATGACGGTAAACTTTTAGGTTGCACAGCATCGTTTCCACTGGACCAAACTCATCATCTTAACTCATAATGACTGGATTTGAAATGGAGATAATACATCTGGATTTTTGTTTCCTGACTGCAAAATGCTAGAAAACTACATTTCCCATAATGCCTCACAAACTACTTAATAAATGCATGTTTATAATTCATGCCCTAGGTTTAAAGCATTTCATCTTACCACATTTAAACCCTTAATGTCTGAATTAAAAGTAACTGGGCAGAGACATCTCATTTTTTAAATCTAAGAACTTTATTTGACTCTTTAACTAAATCTGAAAAGACTAGGTTATTTATTTTTTCCATATATTTACTATTTATTACCATGGAACAAGTAAAA
>JBAMIG010000019.1:14748714-14760451 GCA_037177335.1 Kiunga ballochi
GTGAAGTTTCTGCCATAAAGTGATGCAACATGTCTCAGAAACAGTATGTATCAA
Source organism: Kiunga ballochi (assembly GCA_037177335.1). Lineage (NCBI taxonomy): Eukaryota > Metazoa > Chordata > Actinopteri > Atheriniformes > Pseudomugilidae > Kiunga > Kiunga ballochi. Next base: position 14,748,769 of record JBAMIG010000019.1, read on the forward strand.
ATATGCGACATCAGGCCATAAGGGGTTAATGCTGGTCTTTTGTAACTATACTTTTATTCAGGTCTGAGGAAGATGCAAGTTCCTCACATGGAAACTAAACTGTGATGTGAAGGAGCAGATCTTTATATATTGCATACCAATAAGCTCCAATTTCTGATATCTGTAACTAAACTGGTAGTTTATATAATATTCATCATAAATAATGAGGGAGATCCTGGGAGTTAAATCACCTGACCTCATTGTTGCAGGCTTACTGATTAGGAACTGTAATTTTGACACGTAAAACAAGAAAGCAGCAGCTTTTCATCCATGTGTTTAGATTTACTTACATCCCAAGTGATTTACAAACTAACCATCTCTGTCCTGCTTTGACTCCGCTACTTCTAATCCCATGAAAAGTAACACTTCATGATGTTTTTTTTATAATCTGCGACTTGCTCACCTTTTTATTACTGCAAGACAGAACCTTCAATTAGAACCCAAAAGCAAAACAAATGTAAACGTAAATTCACAAGAAAGCCTTTTCCATGTGACAACAAGACGTTTTGCACTCAAACACACCATTTCACCTCACATAACTTTAACATGATGTCATTTGAATAAAAGCTACTTTCTAATGTTTACTGGTGTGGAGTAACTGGTCTTCAATAGAAAAAAGTGACGGCGCAGAGTAGAAAAATAATGAATCGGGAACATTATGTTTGAATTCTTTCAGATTTATGATAAATCTGATTGGTCAGTTTTTATATATATTACTGCAGCGCTTCTTCCTCCGCATCATGAATCTACTTTCCCTCTACAGGAGGGCGACCGACCTGCAACACCTTGCCTGCTGATTCTCTGAGTATGGCAAACCGCACTGAGCCGCTCTTACCAGCGTCTGGACGATGGCGTGGTTGGTGGCGTTCATGTGGGCGTTCAGAGGGAAGGAACATTCTCCATCACAGTAGTTGGCAGCGTAGCCCTCAGGTGCAATGATCCAGTCCTAAGAGACACAGGAGACATCAGATCAGGACAGTCGTCCTTCACCAACATCTTTCTCTGTGTGGCATTATGTATCTGTGTGAGAGTGAGCAGCAAACTGGTTCAGAGTTGCTCATCAGGCAGAAATTAGCCGGACATCATGGATCACCTGTGTTAACGCCTCAGAGGCCGTATTCCTGCTGCACACAGGAAGTAGGTAATACTACTTCCTGTTTGAGTTCAGCTGCTTCCCTCTGACCGACTCTCAGCAGCTTTCACTCCACCCTGACTTGTTTTACCTCTTTCCTTTCCTGTTCGCTGTGCATTTACACAAACATAAATCTGCTTTTTAACTAATGCTGATGGGTAAGTCTTGGTATAAATAGGAAATTATGATGCCATTTTTTTTGTTTGTGTTTTGAAAGGCTGCTGAAAATCTCCCTCTAGATGTCAGTGTTATCAGCTAACCGCTGATAGAGCTATGACCTTCATTCAGCCTCTTTCTCCCTTCAGAAACACACTCCTACACCTGCAGCCAACATCTGTTTACTCCCACTCAGCTGCATAAAACCAGCAGTCTCCTGCCCATCATATCTTGCTTGCTGGTACCAGTTACTTCTCATTCTTGGGTGTTTATAATGTGAGAGATTAAAAAAAAGTTAAGTTAACTTTGTCTTTATAAGCTTGTTTTTCTTAATAACAAGTTGAATTTTATGGTTAAATCAGAAGTGAATGGATTGTTTCTACAGAGATGAAGCAAAAATGTTTTTTTAATGTACAAAAAGACTAAATTATTAATGTTTATATTTTACTCATAATGTCTATTTTTTAATTAAAGAAGCTTAAGAACAACCTAAATTTTTTATTCTTCAAGACAGAAAAAGGCTGAACACGGTGGGTCGAGGAGCACGATGGAGCCCATCTCTGCAGAGCTGGACTGCCGGGTTAAAGTTCAGTCACCGCACGACGGACTGGGGTGTGAACTCCAGTCCTCGAGGACCGGTATCTGGAGGGTTTTGTTGTTTTCCTGCACAAACACACCCTAAGTAGATCAAATGGATCCAACAGGTTATTGTCCAGCTATTTGTTTATTTTGGACAGGTGTGTTGGAGCAAGGAGACAACAAAAATCTGCTGGACATCGGCCCTGGAGGACTGAAGTTTTGCCACTTTCAGCAGGTTTTACTGGTTCCTGCATTGCTTGTTAAACCAGGCATTTCCTCTTAGAACCATCTTTCCCTCCATCCCCCAGCATGATGCAACCATCACCATGTTTGAGTATGGACTGTTCTGAAACACTAGGTTACTCTCAGATGGACAGATGTTTGTACTGTATGCTAACAGGTTAAATGGCTACCTGTCTGACCTTAATCCAGTTTTACTAGACGTGAAGATCCACAAAGCGTCTGCGGTTCCGAACCCTTTCTGGTCCAGTTTGAGAACACTGTTGTGTTTTGTTCCTCCACATGTCTGCAGTTACACAGTCCTGCCTCCAATGTCTGAATCACTCCCTTGTATTCATACTGCTTTCACTCTGACGCACACCATCCACTAATAAGAGTTGATCCAGACAGATGCAACAGGTTGGGCTGTCAGGGATCGCAGATGGAAGTCAGGCAAGCTAAAGCTTCCACCAGGATGTCTTCATGGGGTCGCTATTAAATCGGGAATAGAAGCAACAATTCTTCTCATTTTTGTGACCAAACACCTTTATAAGAGCTCATCAGTTTGGGTGGAAGAAGCAAACACCGTCCCTTTTTGATGAGACTTATATTTAGAGCTGACTTGACCCTTGAACATCCCATGATGCACCAAGCAGCTTCCCCTTCTTTTCCACCACTTACTCTTTTATTTCCCTCTAAAATGATACATTATTATTGTCATTAATCAGATTAGTGTGAGTCAAATAAAGGATTTGTTAGAACTGGACTGAACGGCATCTTTGAAAGGAGTTTGCCATGACTTAGTGATCAACCCCATAATGTGCAGCTTCTATTTATCAGTAGCTTTCAGTAGAAACAAACAGGCCCTTCAGTGACAGCTTGAAGACCAGTAGGAGCTGATAAGATGTGATGAAATACCTGCCAGCCCAGCTCTCGGAAGCTGACGTACAGTTCGTGTCTTCTGCAGGCCGTTTTCTGATCGCTGCTGTTATAATCTGAAAGACAAGAATTTGCATAATGATGATAATCTTAGAGGAGCTGTCTGAATCATTCATGACTAATAGACCTGCTTAAACATCTTCTTTCTCCCTGCTAAACTTGGATCTAGTTGTCTGAAGTACATGTGACTGCCTGGTGAATGCGCTGATGATGACATAACTTTCTTGTATAAACGATGCTGTAAAACCCCACAATTAAAATGAACATGAACACTGCATTGTGACTGAGCGCAGGAGGAAAACACAACACGCCTGGCGTAATGCGCTGGGTGGAAGCGACATGTGAGGGCGTAAACCAGAGCACAGTGCTCATTACAGCGGCTGCTGTGTCGTACGTGCTTCACGTGCATCTGCAGGCGAATGCGTTTCAACTGAATTCATCAGCAGGCACATTATTTGGCATAAACACAAGAGGTGAGACAGTGACGACGGTGTTTCTGGACAGCTGCTTTTAGTTAATTATCTCTGCTCCGTTCTGCAGCCGCCCTGCAGACAGGTATGGCTTTGGGCTTTTTAAGTGGAAGAGGTCATTGCTGGCACTGGTCACCGAGCTGAAGTCAGGAGGCTGACACACACTTTCCAGCAAATCTTTCAAAGGCTGCTTTTTCTTGCTCATTTACTCTGCATCGCCTCATTGATTTGATTGTTTGGATTACTTAGCTTCCAAAGAAAGACAATGACAGGAAGAAGAGCCAGTTTATGGTTCTGGTTCAGGTCCGGGAGACATTTATTTGTTATTTATTTATTTTTCATATCTTCAGAAAACCATCAGGAATTACTCATAACCATCATCAAACTTGGAAATGAATAAAATTAATTAAAATAATTGAATACAGTAGATGAATGTTATAAAATATTTTAAAACTAGCTAAATAAATATTTATTAATATCAATAATAATATATAATAATATTTCAAATTATATTAAATATTTTGAAAATTCATAATAAAAAAACATTTAAAATAAGATTAAAGTACTTGAGAAATACATAAAAATATTTAAATCTAAGAAAAAACACCATATAATAAAAGATAAAATAATGGTAAAATAGCAATAAAAAATACAATTAAAAAATAAAATAAAAGTTTTAAAAAATACAATTACAAAATAAATAATATATATATATATATATATATATATATATAAAAAAGTCTTTATAGGTGTTTTTTTGGTCTGTTATCATATTTAAAAACACTTCAGAAAGAAATTCTGTGTATTTTTCTGTGTTGTACATTTTCACATTATAATTGACAAACCCTTTAAAGTTTCCATAAATGAACAGTGAACAATTTCAGCTGCACATGCATCAAACAGGCACTTCAGTTTGGAAATTTTATTTTGCTGTTTTATTTTTTTTACAGGGAACTTTAGTGTCTGTGCCCGTCAGAGAGAGCATGAGTCAGACCCTCGTCTGAGATTTGTCACTCAGTCACGGCCACCACCCAACCACTCATCTCACTGACAGCTGCCTTGTTTACTCAGCTGGAGGTGGAGCGACAGACAGAACGACATCTAGACAGCACGCGCAAACACATTTCGATTATGTAAGGGTCACTGATTTTAGTTTTAGTTCATTACCTTTACAAAACATGGAATTACACAACCACAGATTAAAACCTCAAACCAGCTCAGCAGCTCATTAAAGCAAAAACTTCTCATTTAAATTCCCCAGAACGGGTTGCATTAAGATGTCGTCATCAAACTGCATTTCATTTTAACGGACAAACTGAACGCACTGCCCAGACCCATGTGTTTTAGCTGGACGCCTCTCAAACATCCTTTAAAAGATGACAAAGGAGGCAAGAAAGTAGGAGTAGTCTCAGACTTAAGATATGATGCAAAAAGACGGCGCTTATACTGCCTGAGATGTTCATAATTTATGATTAAAAAGAAAAGGAAAGGGTTATTTCCGTCTTATCTGAGGCGGCAGATTGGATGGATTCATACGGGAAGAGAAAGGAAACTGAAGGTGAGAGCGTTGAGGTCAAAGGGTCAACTGTAGCTGGCGGATACAGTCTGGTGTCGCCTCAGTTAAGGCTCTTTCCTTTCCAATAGGAAGTTGCTGTTCGTTGGGTGTCCGCTGATGTGGAATCAGCCCCATGTTCATCAGTGTGCCGAGCAGATGAGGTCAGAGGTCACGTGTGGGTTCGGTAGAAAGCACTTTTAACACGTTTAATGCGTGGAGACTGGATGAGCACTTAATGCTGCTTTTTCCTTTACGTGTGATAACAAAAAATCCACTTGACTTTGCATTGTGTGGCGCCGTAGCAGCACGTTGTGTTTATACACAGGAAACATCCAAGGATGGAGGAAAAGTGCTGCTGGAAGAGTGAAGCTGATTGGCTGACCCGATTAGAGCCTGAAGTCATGTTTATGGAGACAGACACTACATTCCTGCAGTGTCACGCTGCAGGTCAGTTTTTTATGGAAAGGGTTCATTTATAGCCGTTTACGAGTGGGTATTAAAATATGACCCACTGGAATTTTAATAACTAAATTAGTGCCTATAAGTCACTGCACATAATACTTCCAAACTCTGTAATATACTCACTACTTCCAGGTTACACACACACACCTCCCGCAGAGACACCCCGCTCCCACATCCAGGTTTGCTTTATGATGCATGACATTCAGCTTCGGGTCAAATCGCAGAGCAGGGTGGGGGGGGGCGACGGTGCACACGTCACACCTCAGCACCAGAGACCGTTTTTAACATAAAAAATAACTCTATCTGTTTTCTTTACTTCTTTCTTCATAATGCCTTGTTACCAAATAAAACCGATGATTTTTAGATGTTTTATGAAAATAACTGAGTATGCACCTACACCTCAGTTTCACTTAACTGCGACGCAGACGAGCCCAGCACTGCAGCGGACTCTTTCTCACACATCCGCACGTTTTCCCTGCACCTCCTGGCCTTCAAAGCCATCAGCATTTACAGTCTGAGGGGCTCTTTAGGAGGAATAAAGCTGATATTTACTGTGGGCTTTCATTGAGTGTAAAGGCCCAGATTTGGGGTGCCCATAAACCACATCTCTCCTTCCTGCCTGTAAAAATTTAATGCCACATGGCTACCGCTGAGCTCCGGCTCCCATGAGGTTTCCATTCATTTCTTTTTTCCTTTCGCTGACAGAGTGGAGGTAACGCATGAAAACCGGACTCTACATATATAACTGGATCTAACCGAGCCATTTTTCACTTTTTTTGGTCAACCTGTTTTTATTTTCTGATGTAGAACTTCAATATGTTTAAGAACAGTTGACATATGACCAGGCTGCACAGCGACGTAGTGACTATCATCTATCACTGTGGCCTCAGAGCAAGAAGGTCACTCTGGGAGGTTCAAACAGTGACCTTTCTGTGTGGAGTTTGCATGCTCTACCAGTGTATGACTGGGTTCTTTCTGGGTCCACCGGCTTTCTTCAACAGTCCAAAGACATGCATGTTAGCTTAATTGGGTGTAGCCTTCCTATTGCTTGCTAATAGTGGGATAGGCTGCCATGGCAACGCTGACACAGTAATGCGGAAAAGTTTTGTTGCGTTGTTTTGGTCTTGATTACCCGTTACAGAGTTTTGGGTGAATAAAACTGCAAAAACGTCTTTCTGTCACAACTAATCACCATGTCATGTTTTTACATCTTCATGGTTTTAATTTATTTGGTCTGTTAAAACTAAACTTGACTTTGTCCTACCTCATTAGGTGGGACAAAGTAGGTCCCAAGTCACGACTAGCAAGTCCCAAGTCAAGTTTCAAGTCAAGACTAGCAAGTCCCGAGTCAAGTCCCAAGTCAAGACAAAAAGTCCAGAGTCAACAACAAGTCCTAAACATTGAGTTTTAAGTCTCAGCCAAGTCACCATGAAATCTTTATCAAATTATGATTTTTTTAATAAATATTGAAATATTAAGTTTACACAAAATAATATTTTTCTGAAATTTCTGCTTACTTAAACACTTTTTGAAAGTCAACACTTACGTGTTTTCAATAAACAGTCCGGTAAAATATTAACAGAATGTTATTTCCATTCATTCAGTTCAGCAGTGGGAGGGAAGTTTTCAGAAAAGTGAATGACGTTAACATGGAAATATCTTATATCTCTGCTGTAGCATTTATAGTCTGTTAAAACTTATATAGCATGTCTGATACACACACACAAACACAAAGTGGAGTCTGATACACACACACACAAAAAAAACATGTCAAAGTCAAAGTTAAGTTACAAGTCATTTCAGTGCAAGTCTAAGTCGAGTTGCTAGTCATTCAAAAATTTGTCAAGTCGAGTCGGAAGTCATTAAATTTATGACTCAAGTCTAACTTGAGTCCAAGTCATCTGACTTGAATCCACATCTCTGGTCAATAGTGAAGATGCAGATGTTACATGTACTAGCTAACTATCAGTATGTGACACACAGTATTATTGCTCACTAGAGGCCTGGCATGTGCACCGCATTATGTTTTGTTCTATTTGCTATTTATTCCACAGAAATAGTCTCTTTCCACTGTTGAGTAAATGTACTTTTTTCCCTTAAATACACAAAGGAAAGTGTTTTATGTGGAAATGTTGTGTACACTGAGCCTAAACAAACTCTAAAGTTATTGCTGGACTGTAACTTGAATGGGATATAAATACCTAGAAAACTTCTATAGATCAGCTGAAGGGTAAACTATTCATCACAGTTTACCCAACATAGAAATTGCTAACATTATTAGCGTTAGCGCTCAAGGGGAACTGGAGATCGAGCTAAGTTTTTAGGGTGAAAAGTTCTGCTTTGGCATAAGTGTAATTGCAGAAAAAATACTCAAATGCTTCATACAGTAATGCTAAGTCATATAAACAGATAAATCTGCAAGAAATCTCCCAACATGTTGACATTATAGCATCTTTCACATAATTGGTGAATCTGAGTCCAGGAAGAGAAGAAAAAAAGGCTGAATTTCTGGGAATTTTTCAATTTTTCCAAAACATACCACAACTTCTACTTTTACCTTCTTCCTTAACTACAGTCACAACTAAATATTTGAGTTTCCCATTGGAGAAAAACGAGGATTTCCTTTAATAGGACGTTAATGTGAATGCAAACCGTGGCGCATAGCTCCGCCGCTGTATTAACTCAGTGTTTAACCTGGAAATGTTTCTCTGTGAGTGGACAAACATCCCGTTTGACCATGTGATACGCCAATGGTCCACTAAAAAACCAATTCACATTGAAGGTGGGGCAGCGGCTGGGGTTCCCACCCTGTCTATTCAATAGCAGGGGAAACGGTTTCTCCCTGAACCTGAGCACTGTGGCTCTAACTGTGAGAGTTTCAATACGCTGAGCTGATATTAACCTCTCTACACTACCTCCCATTCATGAAGCCAGCCGCCTCTGTGAGGAGGAAAAAGCCGTAAAATATATTTATCACATCTTCCGAAAATACAAGAAGTTGCTGCCATTTCAGGTTTAGTGGCGTAAAACGTGTTAAAGGTTGTTTCTGTGAATTCTCCATTCAGAAAGTCCCAAAAAATTCCCACGAACATGTCGGTTTGCTTAACCCTGAAGGAGGAAGGAGAGCATCCCAACAGCCAAGAAGACATGAAAGGAAAATGTCCCTCTTGTCTCTGAAGTTTCTCCACTTTTTTTCCTTCCCTTCCACCAAGACTACTGAAGTTTATCTTTCTTCCTGTCTTTCATCACAGAGGTTATTAAACCCTGCGAGGGAGCTCCGCCATGTCTAATTACTGCAACGGTAAACAAAAGGAGGTTGGGTGGAGAAGGCGCGAGGAGGGAGGGAGGAGAGGAGCGACAGATGAAAAAACACAGCTGGCTGAGCGCTGTGTTATTATAATTCTTTGAGCGATACTGTTAGCTTGGTCAGTCTTTTAGCTGTGCAGCTAATGACTGGCTAGACCTAATTACAGGCCCCCGATGCTGCGCCGGGACGCAGTATTCCTTCCCCGGATGGTTGTTAACCTCCCCCACATCCAAAGCCCAACCCAACTCCCATTACCTCCCCCTGCCTTCCTTGCCCACGAAACCCCAAATTACCTTTAAAGGTGTTGCATTGTTCTTTTGCTGAGGTATACAAGAGTATTTTCCACCGTGCACAAACCAGTCACGCCCAGAGTGGGTGGAAATGTCACACTTGTAGTCAAAAATGCCAAAGCGTCCTTCACATAACTCCCAAAATAAGTGTTTGTGTTCTACAAAAAAAGCACCCGTTCTGCTAATTGTGACATTTTAAGAGCCAAAAATGGAAAACAAAGATGATTTATTGCATTTAGAGTCAAATCGTTGTTTCAGGGCAAATGTTGCAGAACTTTATTTGGCTCAAGCTGACTTTTTTTTATCATCTGGAAGATATTTCATATCACATCACATGCCTTTTTAAATCCAGCAGGCTGAAATTGTGAATATGAGAAAATAATGGGCCAGAACCTCCCAGGGATTTTATTTGGAGGAAAAAAAGGTTTCCTGGTTAAAAGAGTGATTTATAGCCAGAAGGAGCGGAGTTGGGCTTTTTAAGGCTTTTATGACAAAGTAAGGACAAATATATCAAATTAAGATATGAAATCTGACAAAAATTAATAAGGGGACTAAATGAAACCAGCGTTTGGGTCAGGAGTCAGCAGGTAGGGTGAGTGGGGGGTTATTTTTAGAAAGCCTGAAACATAAATCAGTTCACACTGATGGAAGTTTAAAAAGCCACTGTGTGGAAGCTAGTGCACACATTAGCAATTAAAAACAAACACATCGCGCCTTCCTGCCTCAGATCTCATGTTTTTGGGAAAAAGGTGTAAGGGCGAGTTTTTGGTGAAATGCTCCTTTAAGACTGAAGCGACGTCCTCCAAACCGAGGGAACAGCGCTTCACAAGACGGATGCTCTCCCCAGCCACCGCGGCCCCCTCCCGGTCTCTGGAGTGAGTGATGCGGTATTGAAACCATATGCCCTCCTGAATTCCTCACGGATCCTCCCATCCCGTCCAATCCCAGCAGTCCTCTTCTGGCCGCGGACACACGGCTGTCGCGAGGGGGGCCTCCCTTCTTCCTGTGTAAGATCTAAATATTTACACTCCCAGTGGTCCCGAGTGGCGAGGCGGAGAGGTCTTGATGTTTTGGGTTATGTAAAGTGCATATTTAACAGATTGCCGTTGTTGGAGCAGATCTCTGAACAGATTCGCTTCACCAAAAGCTCTCTCATCTTCCTGATACAAACGAGGATGTTAAAGTGGTTTAACGTCATAGTAAATAAGCTGTTACACAGTTTTATCCCGCTGTCACCACCAGGCAGAGGTGACAGCCATGCAGCAGAGTCAGCTCTGAACTTGAGGTAAATGAAGCAGAACAAACGATGAGTCTTTGTTCTGCGTGGTGTCTGCCAAAGCTTTCATCTAATGCAATTACTCAGAGAAAAGAAGAAGAAGGGGAAAAAATAAACCTGCAGGGATTTCACAGAGGAACATCTTGTTTTCACAGCAGTTCCACCGCCTGACAGTCACAGAAGATGCATGGAACAAACAGAAACAAAGACACAACCTGTCCTGCAGATAGCAGATGCTGGAGCCATTAGCCAGCGCGGGTGAAGCAAAGCGGAGGTAAATCGCTTCCCAGGTAACCGGCCAAGATGGGCTGTTTGCAGCTGTTTGCAGCTCTGTGTCAGCGCGCTAAGCTGGGTTCTGGCACCACCATAGGAATCACTTCTTCCAAAGATTCGGGGCGACTTTGCAGCCACGTTTAAGCCTCTTTACTCAAGCCTCTTTACTCTGGCTTCAGCTAGCAGCTTTGTGGCTGGCGTGAAACAGTCCTACATATGAAAGTCTGCATGTTTACATGGCCGATTCTGGTACCTTGTTTGTTCAGCAGGTGCTCTAATTGAGATTACTGATGGGCAACGTCGTTTTGGTCTCTGCTGCTTATGGATAAGGAAAATAGGAAATAAATTCCCATCAATAAAACTTAACATATAGAGATGAATCTTCCTGCTCTGAGGTGCCACTTCAGGTGCTGCTCAGGCTTTCTGGTAACACGATGCTTCATCTGTCAAATTATGGGAAGATCAGACCGATATAAACAACAGGCTCTTTCAGTCGCACAATGAAGCTTCACAGGAGAAGCTTAGCTTTGAGCGCTAGAGTCTGCCAGAATTATTCAGCAGGTGAAAGGTGGGTGGATTAGAGTTAGATTTTCTTTAAAAAGCTCAGAGAACTCAAAGAATCAGGATTTTACTTCCTCCTCATCTAATAAGCTACGAGTACTGAGGTTTTAAGATAGGATCATCTGTCAAAATGATCTGGAATTGATATATACGCGGAGGATACGTTCCAAAAATAACCTGCGATAGGTCTTTCTCCGAGAGAAGAACATCGTTATGGGTAGTTGCTGGCACTCTTTCTTTTTCTGAGCAAGAAGATTTTTATGAACGGACATGCCACCTTTAATTACAGTACAGTAAAAAATTCCGCGAAGCCGCGATAGCGATATAGCGAGGGATCACTGCATTTTTGCTCAAGGAGGGAAGCCCAGACTTCCCTCTCCCCAGCTACATTCACCAGCTCATCTGGGGGGACCCCGAGGCGTTCC
>JBAMIG010000019.1:14766786-14779443 GCA_037177335.1 Kiunga ballochi
AAATATAGCAGATAAATGAAAAATGAAAGGCTTATCCATGATTAAATACATTTTATTGCCATCAGGATGGTTGTTGGATAAAAATAAGACGAGGTTTGCTTTTCATATTGTGATCCAACATGCGATTTACACCTTTTATAATAATTATTTATACCTTTATATTCAGTCAGTGTGTATTTGTGTAGTAAAAAAGTAGCCGTGCAGCCTCCAGAGAAGTCCTACCTGTCGGGATGCTCCTTCACCACCTGGTAGACTTTGATCAGGAAGGTGTCATTGCGAAACGCTTGGCTCACGCACTCCTTGTAGAGGCGAAACTCGGCCGCGGTGACGGCCTCGCCCTCTGGGATCTGCGAGAGGTTGAACTTAAACTCCTTGTGGTGACGTCGGTGTGGGGAAAGCTCCCGGTCGTACTCCACTGTGGGATGGAAACACACACAAGGGGACGTTAAATCCCAGTGTTCATCCCAGTTAGATTAAGTTTGCACACATCCGCTAATTACCAGCTAAATTATTGTACTTAGCTTCTCTCAAATTCCAGATCCATCTTCCACAAATAGCACAAACTATATTTACAAACAAGGGTTTTCATGGAGCGAATGATGAGCGGAAATCCTTTTCACAGACGCTGCACTGATGTCAACCACAGGAGTCTTTCAAGCATGTAAAACATGTGATTTATACATAAAGTCTAATAGGTTGTGCGGCTTCCGCTTTCCCAAAATAAATCCCTGTTATCATCAGTTTGGAGAAAAAGCCCCTGGGTTTTTTTTTTTCAACAGCAACAGACATAGAGACATTCTGCGACCACTTCTGATGGCGAGAAATGACAAAAACCAACAAATGTCGTCCCTCCTATGTTTTTAAGAGCAATATGCACCATAATGATAATGTGCTCTCTGGGGAACTGGTTCCTGTCTCAGCTGGAGGTTTGTCTCCCACAGCGTGCTGACCCACAAAGCCACATGGGAATGGGAATAAGGAGGGTAGTGTTGCATGCTTATACAGGGTTTTCTGCAGAAAGATCTGAAAATATTAAGACCTGTTACAATCAAAGAATCAAAACTTAATCACATGTACATTTAATTTATAAAACAGCTTCATTCATAATACATTCCTCAGACACAGACTGTCATCATCTCCAATCCTATTTACACTCAGTGCAGAGTTTCAGCTCACTGCGGTGAAACCACCGTCTGCAAAAGCAGACTGACTGGGAACCAGGACCAGATCAACTCAAACGATCGCCTCAAACCAAACATCCATCCACCATCCCTTTCATCAACATCTCTGGCATGATTAAGATTAGTTGAAGGTGAAAATGTCATTTTTTTTGTGGAAGAAAATTTCCAATAAACTAAGGAAAGATGTCCAAATCAATATACATCCTTTTATCCATCTTACAAACTTCCTGAGATACTTTCAACCCCCAGCTGAAGCAGTGACTCATCCACAACTCTACCCGTGGTCATAAGGTTTGGGTAGTGGCCAAAAGAAAGAGATTGTGGATACAATTAGTTGAGAATCAGCTCATTTCGGTCAGCACTCCTCCTTAATGACTGGACGTAAGTTGCTTCCTATCGGAGGTTTATCCACAGAGACTTAGACCCAGAACCACGTCCAATATTAAGTGACTTTTATCAGTGCAACACCGAATGATTATATCTATAAGTTTAGCATCCCACTGTGCTGCTTTCATCTTTTAGTCTGGGTGCTAAACTGACCTGACTGAAAACACCTGGAGCGTTAGAATATGAGAAAAAGTTAAAAGATGCATAGACCGGGTTGGAAATCATATGCATCATATGCGTCTAACTTAATGCAACATGCATGTAAATGAACCCCTGGTTCAGTCAAATCATTGATTTGATACTTGGGAGTTTTAGAATATCCACATTTAGTATGGTTTTGCATTGTTTTCAGGATTTCTTACTTTGCCTCATTTTTATTTCCTTTATATTTTATGATGTGTACTTTTAAGCAGGACAAAGCAGATGTTGTATTCATTGTGACAGCTTTAGCCAAAAGGCCACTCTGAGTGTAGTTAGCAGGTTAGCTTAGATTTCTTGTGTTGGGAAGCCACTTTGGCTGGACCTGAAGCTAAAAACACCAGCATAGTGACAGTTCCATACTTTCTAATGACATATTTTGTACCTGAGTGGTGCTGAAGGACACATAGGCCTATAACATATATGATGGTCAAAGTGATAGCTAGCCTAGCTAAGCTGCTATAAGCAATTCACGCAAACTGAATTAAATTATTTGAAGTCCAAAAGTTTCTGTAACATGCATGTGGACAATGTCTATGATTAATGTTTAGACGTGGAGATAGCTGGAAGTCTCCGTCCTATTGGACACACTTCTGACATTATAACAAAAAATCCCACATTTACTTTGTTTCTAAGTATTTCATTATGAAGGCATTCACAGCCAAAACTTAGGTGAGAAAATTTCATTTCTGTACCTGAGCCAGACTTATTAAAGCTTTCTGGTAATTTTATGATTTGCAGACCCACCCTAAATGGACTTATGACACATTTTTTTCCCAGAAAATTGTGTTGATGTGAACGCTGGAACCAATCAGGCGCTCCCAGAAGTGAGCGCCCCACTTTGTACCCACACCCAGGAAGGTCAAAGCCCCCCCTTCCTCCACACACACACACACAATGTGCAACCTAAAAAACAGCAGAGAGCTTGAGGACAAAATACATGACGTTCTGCTTCTATTGGAGGCCTGCAAACAAGCTGCAAATCGACCGGTCAAAACTGATTATAGTCACTGAAGCATCTCAGTTTATGTCTGAGAAATCTGCCTCTTTGCACATCAGACACTTTCCATCCAAGCAGAGGAAACCACCAATTGAGAATGAGATGTTATACACATCAGCGTCACTGAGACTTCTATCAGATGTGACAGTGATCATTTCATTACTCCACAAGCTGCCCACACACACACACACACACATTGCAGCGACTGTGTGCGATAACAGGTCTGCTCTTGTGTTGACGGGTAGATAGATCAGCACAGTATCTGTGTGTGGAGGCCTCAGACGGAGGTCATGGTACTCGAAATGACTTTACAACACTTGCTGTACACCCCCCTGGCTCGAGTACAAACACACTGAAACTTTATATTCCCCGTTTAACAATCCAGTGGCTTTCTGGCTAGAAAACTGATAAACGGTGGGCTTCTGAGAAGGTCAGGAGTTTACATGGATCGTATTGCATTAGCTGGGAAACAACACACACACACTCACACACACACTTGCAGCAACAGGTTGTGAACAAAAAGATCTGAATCAAGCTGACCTTGATAATAGCGAGAAAATGAGAAGTGAGCCACATGTGACAACGATCATACATCAACAGTTCCCATATTTTAGGGTGACATCAAACCATTTTCAAACAAAACCAGTGCAGTTTTGGCCTGATACCTCCATCACTGAAAAACTAAACCATCTCAGACTTTCAGGGGGAAATAAGCAGAAGATTGGATGAAGATGTGCTTTCTACTTCCTGCACACAAAGTGCTGATTAAACAAACAAAAAAAGGTTGATGATGCGCAAAATGTATGCAAGATGACCAGAGTTTGCCCACCAGAAAACTAACACGATAACGTTCTTTATTTGTTCCTTTCTCTTGTTTTATTATAAATAATTCCTTCTTATTTTCTCCTTTATTTTTAAATAAACCTTAACTTCTCCCCATTACTGTGGTGTCTATGCATGAAACTGTTTACATGACCATCAAAATATATCTGTTAATAATCTGATAAAGGTAAAAACCTGATTTGATGTGTTGACATGCACATCCATAATTTTCTATTCAATAAATCAGTGTCACACATCCAGTCTTTGTTGGACATACATTCTTTGTGGTAGCTGCTAATGTGAGAGGTCAGAAGCAGCAACATGGTTTACAGGTGAATGTATTACTTCCTGTATGACGCATTTCTGTTCAGTGTTGCACTGTTGGTGGGACTATATCGCTTCCAGAAACAGTAATAAAACAGTTTAATTTGCTTTAAGATGATGCTTATTTTATTGTGAAATGTATGGAATCGTGTTTGTTTCAGAATTTCCAAGCAAAAATCCAAGCAAAAAACAAAAATCAAAAGCAAAACTTTCTAAAACATTAATTAGGAAAAATTATCAATCATTGTGAAAACTGAGGCTTTTATTTTGTTCAATTGATTAGTTTTGTTAGCAGTTTCCTCTTTCTCTCTTCTCTTGCTCTTCACAGTTTTTAATTTTTATTTCTTGATTGATGGTTTCAATTATGACACAAACTTTCTGTGGGCGGGTTCTGGATGGTGAGTTTTTGAGTGACACAGCTGTCTCATATATATGTATGCATGTGGCTGTAAACGGCATAGCAAGCACTTTCTACAGCGGCTATGAAGTTTTATTTTACTTCTTCAAAAATGAAGGTTAGCATTTGTAACTGTGGCGTTCTTTGACCAAGTTGATTCCTGTGCTGCTTTGGTGGTTGTGCTAGAGCCAGTGCTTAGCTGGTTCAACTCCGGTGTTTACAAAGAACCAGGGCTGCAGCTGTATCCCTCAAAAACTCACCAAATAATCGCGACCCCAAAAAGCCCACCCACAAAAAGGTTTGTGTCAGAACTGAACCCAAACAATCAAGAATCAAAATCAAATACTGTCAGAGAGAGAAAGAAGAAACTGGCAACAAAACTACTCAATTTAACAAAATAAAAGCCTAATAGTTTTCACAATGATTGATAATTTTTGCTTTTGAGATTATTTATTTTGCTTGAGATATAGAAAAACTTTACTTGGAGATTTTGAATCAAATCTGATACCATAGAATCGGTGACTTCATCATGCAAATTAAAAGTGAAAAGTTTTGAGTAAATGTGTTAAATTTACCTTTGCAAATCTTGCTCTAACTGTCGCAAACCAATTTTAAAGTTAACCAGTTGGGTCACTAAGTTGGAACTGACCCAGTGGGAGTAGAGTGGATTGTGGTGATTTCAGGCTCGCAGACACATCACAGAGGGGTTTAGAAGTGGGTATATGCCTGCATTATATCCTGGACTACACCACTGCTCTTGGCACATGCACAGATGTTCCAAGGCTAAATAAACCAGATGTTGGCTGTACATGCATTAAGACATCAGATAAACAAGAGGAAATCTAAATGTCTCAATCTGATCTCTCATAATCCAGTATTAGCAGTTCTGATTTTAGATTTAGCTGTTTACATGAACACTTGAATTATTAAATGAGTTAATGACAGAACACATAAAAAATACTTCTCTTTTGTCTATTGTGTTTTAATGCATTTAAACATCTGCACATAGTAGTGCAAATAAGGAGGTAGTGCAGTCACAGCACAACATTCAAATATATTATATTTTACAGGTGTATTATTTCCCAAGTTAGCATCATGTAGCTGAATCCTAATTCAGAGTCTACATATTCAATTAGTCTTTTTATTGAATATCAAGGAAAAACTTTTACTTTAAAAACAATTTCTTCTCTCTAAACTGTGCTGGGGACGGGCTCATCCTGCCGTAGGTCATTCTCAATCAAACTGACAGCTGGACGTACACGGCGGTGGTTCTGCATTCCTAAACACTTAGAAGTGCATAAAAACATCCATTTAAGGGTTAAAAATGTGGATTTTGCATAATATGTCCCCTTTAAATCTACGTTTCCAGAAAGCCTCATTAAAATTTATAAGAGTTATAACAGAGGAATAAAAAAAATTCCATTTAAGGGAAAAGCTGCTTTGACAGAGGTGAAAAATATGTGCATGCATTTCATTAGGCGAAAATGAATTTCCCAGCGTGTGTTTATTTGTTATCCAAACAAATAAACTCAACACCTCACCTGCCTGTTAATCAATCAATCATCTGGTTAATCTCAGAGAGGGAGCTCGTTCGCCCACTACATCCAGGTGAAGACAAACAATTCCTGCATGAAATATGGAGACAGTCTCACATCTCCCATTATGGCAGGTTCTTTTGTGTGTGTTGGTGAATCAGCGTGGGAGCCACAGCATTAGCCGCTGAGTAGCATTCCAGCTGCTTCTCCACCTTCTCAGCCTGAAAGTCGATTGAAACCCGCTGAGGTTTGAATCAAAAGGAAGTCACACAGTGCATGCAGGGAGCATAAACTCTCTGCTGATCCACAAACTTTGAGAAAGGAACACACAAGAGGGAGAAGCCATTCTGATTCGGATGATGCTGGAATTCATTCAAAGCGATGAAGAGGAGGATTAGATTTTATATATATATATATATATATATATATATATAACAGCTAGAACATCAGAGCAGCTTTTCATACGACAAGTTTAAGCATTAAAACGCGACTGCACTGAGGATGATTTACCAAAATACAACTTGTGATTTAATCTGTTACGAGAAATCAAAATGACACAAGAGACTGAAGGTAAGGGAGAACAGTAAAGGAGAAAGAAATAAAGAGAGATTTGGGTTAAAGCAGAGAGGTGGATGAGATGATAAAAGCAGACAAAGAGCTGTTATCATAGAGAGGATTACAGAGAAGCCGAGGGACAAACATGGAGGAAGAGGAGGAAAAAGAGCGTCTGGTCTGCAAAAAGAGGAGGAGCAGGAGTTGCTGACAGAAAGAGAGCGAGTTGGAGGGTTTGCAGATTCACTTGGACAATTTGATAGAAGCTGTTCTCTCATTTCCACCTGCGCAACATCTGGCTCTGCTGTGTGCTGCTGCTGTAGGTATTACTGCTACCCACACACACACACACACACACAAGTCCAAATCTTCTGATCCTGCGTATCTTTTTCTCTCACGCGTATCCATATGGTCTCTATTCAAAGCATGAATCCAAAGAGTGATAATCTTTCATGTGTCAGAGATGATGAGACACTATAAAGGTTTATAAGGTGTTTTTGAGAATTTCATCCATTCAAGAAAGGTTTTTAAATTGAGTGTCATCCTAAATCATTTCTTATTTGACAAGAAAGGTTATTAAAACGTGTGTGAGAAGCATAATTTCGCTGTAAACTGTGCAGAATTTCAATCCAGGGGCCAATAAATCAGCTTCAATGGAGCTGTTAGATTTAGCCAAAGATAAGATGAATGATTACAAACAGGCTGAAGGATTTTCTACGGTTAGATTAGTGGGCCTGGAAAGAAAAAGGTCTGTGTTTATGTACCCAACCTGTGAGCAGAGAAGGAAAAAAAAAAGCTCCCCATCTTTCTCCAATGCTTTGAAAGAGTATTTTCACAATAAGAGTCATGATGCTACATGATATGTTGTTGTTTCACTTGAGTTTGTCACAGCTGGTGGATATTTTAGCTGCTTTTACAAATATTTATGGGAATCTTCTCTAATTTTTCTTACTCTTTTACCAACGGTAGTCTGGGACTGGGAGTCACAGCTGATCGGCAGCAGAAGACATTTGGACGGCATCCTACATTCGCTGATGTGGAGAAACGAGACAAAAAAACGCATGTAAAAGTGATTATTATTATTCTCTGTGCAGCTTTCACTATAAGTCACTTTGCTGCTGACTCACCATCTCCTAAAAGTTTCATACAACCCCTCTGAAAAAAGAAATATCATTTCAAGGAATCAGGAGGAAAAGGAGAAATGTGATGGGTCCTAATCTGAGTGAAAGGAGCAAATATAATGGCAGGGCTCTTTGGTCCTCTTTGGCCGCCATCCTGTAAGTTTTAGGTGCTTCCCTGCTGCAACACACCTCACCCGAACAAAATGGACTCAACGGCTTGTTGTTGTCATCACAGTTAGGTGTTGAAGCAAGGAAACAGAAAGTGCCATGGAAAACTGGATGAAGATGAAATGAGGACCAATTAAAAATGTTCAGGAGGATAATCTATGAAGCTGTGACATCATCATCATTAAGGACAAACAGCTTCTTATTCCATCAAACTGCTTTCTTCTCAAATGTGCATCTTGTGTTTAAATGTGTTTCCCTTTAGATGTATAGTTTCATTTACAGCTGCAGGATCAATCCCAGAGGAAAGGGTGCATGTGACCCGAATAACAAGAGTCATAAGCGAGCTTTTATTCAATCTGTCACTTAAAATCTGCTCAGCACCAGTCTGATGACTGATTGGATTAAAATCTTCATCCTCCTACAGTTAAAGACAAGCAAAACACTCGTTCTTTTACCTTCTATATTGCTTAACCTGATTCAGGGTGGTGTGTAACTGGAGCCTATCTTATTGGGCGAAAGGCGTACCGGTTGCCAGTCTAATAAAAGAGACATGAACAACTATTCACACACACATTCACTACTACATGCCTGTGTTTGGAGGGTGGGAGGAAGCCGGAGTATCTGTAGAGAACCCACGCTAACACGGGGAGAACATGCAAACTCCTCACAGAAAGTAGTCAAAGCTCGAACCAGAAACCTTATTGCTGTGTGAAATACTCATACAACAGAATCTTTTCTGATAAATGGTTCCCTTAGTAACCAGTCAAAGGGGGTTTAAAAGTGGTCCGGCCTCTAAATAACCTTTGAAAAGAAAGAGAATTCAACCAAATGAAACGAGGATACATTATTTTAAAAAAAACATACTTTAATGACATTTTTTGCTCACTAAAAACCTGTCAGCGCTGTTAAAAGGTTTTGCGGATGGATTAACCAAATAAAAAATGCTTTGGATGTCCAAGGCATGAGAAGAATCCATCTGTGTTTATGTAATTACAGCCCATAATCTGTCTGGTTTTTCTCTCGGCCTTGATGGTTTCTGAGGAGAGGTCACTCCTGTCCATGCTCTCAATTTACTGGTAATTTCTCCAAAGTCCCCATCTAATTAAATGGTTTGACCCGACAGACTCTCTGGAAATTGTTGCAGGCCGATACAATCCCAGTTTGATTATCTCTGTTATTCCAATTAAAAAGAAAACGTCTCCTTTATAGTGTAAACACGACTCTTTCTAAAGAGGCCAAACCAGTTTTTTTTCCCCTCTTTAACCTCTGGCATTGATGCAGTTTTGCAGCTCTTGATCTTTGCATGCACACTGCCTGATGACACCAGGAGCTGTTTCTACCTTCTGCTGAGCAGCTCTTTGAAGTCAGACAGCTAGCAGAGCAGCTCCTGGGGCTGAGTATGGATGAAGGGGCTGGACGTCTGCTGGGAGTCATCATCAGCTGTTAGAAAGAGGGTTTGTGTATACGTGTGTGTGTGTCTCTTTGGAGAATTATCCCGTCTCTGATCTTCTCCCTTGACCCTGGATCAAAGCGGACACACTGAGGGTCGCAGGACCAACTGAGGGCGAGAGGGAAAGTTTATGTCCAGCATAAAACGTCTCAGGTATGTGTTGAAACATCACACATTCCCACCACACATGCACTTCGGTTGCAGACGTTGGAAGGATTCAGAGCCAGGCAGCAGCATCCGTCCTTCGAGAGGATATGAGGCAGTGAGATGAGTCCATTTGCAGACTGTCAGGCTCCATTTGCAAACAGAGAGCAGCAGCCAATAGCTCTCCACCATGTGTGATTTTAGCACATTATGTTTACGGATGACCGCTATGTGTTTCTGACAGGCAGCTGGTGCATTCATGCTCAGTAGGTCAGGCATACGTTAAGGTAACTTCCTTTAATATTCTTTCTCTGCTTGGTGAATAAATGTGTGTTTAGCTGTCAAACTGGATTGTTTCAGTCTTCACATTTGTATTGTGATTGAGCAGTATGAAGTCGTAATAGGTTCCCACAACAGGGAGGTCAGACAGTGCAAGGTGTTTCAGTGGGAATTAACCCCAGAAACACAGACACAGACAATCTGCATGCATGTGATTCAGTTCGTCCTGCTAACGTGGTGGTTATTGTCCTCCATCTCCTGCGTGTCATGATACTGGAAGCTTGAAGCATAGATGAGGGTTTAGGGAATTCTCATCCAGTTTCAACCACAATTTCACTCATTTCCTGAAAATTCCTCACCATGCTTTCCATCGTATTCACTCTATGTTTTCCTTTCCTGGTTTTCTACGTTATATCCTCTGAAACAGGAGATGTCCAGAACTGGTGATCCCAGATCATGTCTTCAACATGAAAGTGGGTTTAAAATCTTATAGTAGTGGTGTCCTGCTGTCCTGCAGCTTTTAAATGTTTTCTGCTTCAACATACTTGACTCATTAGTGGGTAATCAACATGTCTATGGCAGAACATGATGACAAGCAGTGAAGTATATTCATCTGAGTAGAATCAGGTGTTTTAGAGCAGGGAAACAGATCAAGCATGCAGGATGGCAGCCTATAAAACCTACACTGGACATTTTGACTTAATGCAATAATAAATAGGTTTCTGACTTTAAAACTCTTTGTTTCTGACATGTTTTAATGGCACATTATTCTTATTACTTTCCTTGAACTGTTGTTTTCCTGCAGCGTCCACTTCAAAACAGTTTTTTCCCAAATAAGAGAATTATGTGACGGCATCATTTTGCTTTGCGGTACCGTGTCACAAAGCAGCAACTGGTCATTTAGCATTCATCATGACTGATTTAAAACAAAAAGCATCATCGCAGGAAGAGAGAAAATGAAAGAGAGAACGTTGCTGAGATAGAGAAAAGTTGGACTGCCTCTTACTGACTGGAAAGTCCTCAGAGAAGAGACAGGATGCAGAACAGATGCTTCTTTAGTTTTAGTTAAAGATTCAGAATGTAAAATTCTGTCCAAATTCAGTAAGGGAATTTTTTTTATATTATTTCTTTTTGTATTGCAATTTTCTAAAATGTCATGTTTTGATCTCAAATTAAAAGAAAAAAAAATTCAAAAATAATTTATTTTTTCTCGCATGGGTATGCACAGGTAGTTATTTTTTTTCCTTCTTTAACATCTTTTTTTTTCCTTTTAGATAATACAAAGCAAAACAACAACAACAACAAAATTGTACAATATTGTGCCACCATGCTTGAAAAAAAGGAGCAGGAAGATAAGATAAGATGCTTATTTGCAGAAGTTTCAGAAGATCTGAGAACAGGAGAAAACATACTGCTGAATTCATTGCCTCTTTTCTCATATTACAGAAATGATCCAACAGAAATCCAGAAAGAAGCTGAAATTCAACAGGACAAAATTTAGCAAAGAGCAAAAGAAAAGCAACATTTCACGAGATCCAGAAAATTCCAACTGTACACAAATGAACTTTGATTGATGTGCTGGACATTTATCCATCCATCAATCTGGCTCTTCTTCTATTACCTCCCACAGGTTAAAGCACCAATGACCTCAGTGGACAGGCATCTCCACATGATCACATTGTTCAGCCATCATCATCCCCTGAATCATTGAAAACCCATTTGGAGTTTTTCTGCAGACCAATCCAAAACCTTGACACGTAATGTCAGTCGTCTCAGAATACGCACACACATATGTCTCTGACTTTTGTTCCCACTTAGTCGGGCTCTGTCACCACTGAGCCGCAGTCCATGCAAGATGATAAAATATAGGCTGGAATCACATCTATCTTTTGTCGTCGTAAGATTTTCAGCCAGTGCGCAATATGTGTGGGTTTGTGTGTGTGCGCACCAAACCTCGAGAGTAGCAGGATAATTTGCTGTAATTGCTCCTCTGCTGGGGCTTTGCTAACAGATAGATATCCAAGGTATGGCTGTTCGGCTGTGTGGTATCAGTATTTTTCATCAATGTACTGACAGCTGAGTGGTAGCAGCTTCAGACTTAGCTCTCTGTTGACTCTCCAGATGGCCTCCAGGTAGCTGGATATGTCATACCTGTGTGTCAGTAGGAGATTTTATTCCATCTCTTCAACTACTATTACTCAGGATTAAGATGTGGACCCCATAACCCAGAGGCTGGGGGGCATTTAAACCACGAGTATGAGGATGTCCGCCTTCATCTGCTCCTTTTCCTGAGTAATGTACCACTATAAAATGATGCAACATAAAAAAACACAAGGAGAAGTGTTGCAGAGAGTATGAGGAGGCTCTGTCTTGTAATACAATACAAAATGAATGGGTTTATAAGTTTACAGCAACAGCCCCATTAGATCTTCCAGTCATTGCATCTCTATTTGAAAACATTAGTATAGAAAAAATGGCTGACATGTTTGTTGCGTCTCCCAAAAACCATCAATCCTGCTGTTTCTAACTATGTTGCTGTAGGAATCTAAGAGTAGAATTTGGGTTTTGGGAGAGTTAAGTCTGGTTCTGCTGGAAAACAACCGGTTCAAAACATTTTATGAGGACTGGTAAGCAGGGGTGGGTCTAAGAAATGGAAGAGGGGGCCGGAACAGGGGCATGGGGAGGGAAAGGGGTGGCACATGTAAATGTGACATAATAATAAACAGATTGTTTCAGCTATAGTGGTCATCTGATGCAAAAATAAAGCAATCAAAGGATTTTCATTGTTTCCTGACGATGATACAGAATTGCTTGGTTTTAATCACTGCTGCACACACACACACACACACACACACACACGCACACTTCACTGATAACCACTTGCTTTGAGCCAAACCAGCACTTTTATCAGTGATTTTAATTGTTTGGTCATTATTTGTGGTTGCATGTCGTTATCATCATCTTTGTACGATGTTTGCACATCTATGGAGGCTCTAATGTCTTTCAATGTTCTTTAAGGTTCTTTAATGTGGAAGGGGAACACCACAGAAGAAGATGGACATGAAGATAGAAAACCTCACGGTAACTTTTTACCTGGGG
>JBAMIG010000019.1:14785397-14796053 GCA_037177335.1 Kiunga ballochi
CACTCCTTTTTTTTCCTTCCTATATGTATAATTCTCTAATGATGCCTCTAATGGGCTGACATTTACTTTAGATGTTGTTTTTTTTTAAAAAGGTAAAAAATATTAACCCGATGTATAGATTCTCTTCCTCCTTTGCTCTCCTCATCTCACAGCTTCCCTCCATCCCTCCGACTGTTTTCCTGTCAGTATCATGCTTGGAAGTCAGTCTGTAGGTCAACCTAGGGCTCATAAATTTGTCAGCAGCTGTGCAACAGTAAGGGAGGCTACTTTCTCTGGACGGTCAGGACCGTTTGTGCTCGCATGGGGCCTTCTTCTCACCGAGGACCCGCGGTTGTTGTTTCAGGCATGTCCTCTGAGAGGCCGAGGGGTACAGCTTTCTTTGTGACAGCACTGTGTGATGAAGACTCCTTGTGTAAATCCTGGCTGTCCAACAAGTCTATTCAATGTGCTGCAACAATTAGTGCAGTCACACATGCAACAAACAGTCTGTAACCCTTGACCCTAACCTTGTGGGTAAACCCTACCCGTACAAACTTATCACTGTTAAACAAACATGTATTGTTTATCTACCTCGTGTCTCAATGGCCATTGTGTTTTCAAATGCTTGGATTCTTTTACGTCCATCCATCCATTTTCTTATTGGCTTATTTTTAAACATTTCAGGATAAACAGGGGATCTTAAGCAAAAGCACTATTTACAATGGCAGATAATTATTCACTAACTCAAAGGCAGCATCCCCAGCAGGTGTCTGGTGTTTGGCTAACACAACGTTAGCTTTGTCATGTACACTTGCAACTACTTTTCTGAGGTTTTCAGTACTTCTGTGTATTTTCTATTTAAGCCTGCAATGCCATAAAGGTTGCATACAAAGCTGTGCAAAGCTGAACAAGCAGTATAATGGAAACGTTTTTACAGTGTTGTGCTGATGTTTTCCCATCAACTTATAGAAAACGTGTCTGCAAGCTATCGCCTCTGGCTTGAGATCTACTTGTCCTTCTCATCTAGCAGCTCCTGAAGCATTTTACAAAGACATGTAAACAAATATACAAAGATTTTGTTGTTTTTACAGACTTTGCTTTAAATCTTGATTATGCTCTGTAGCTTCTGCAACACAAAAGCAACACCGTCATCCACCATTGTGGCTGGCAGGGTTTGCACATACAGGTTGAGAGGAGGGGAGGAAGCATCGATGATGCAGGAGAAATGCATGTGGATTGTAAACAAGTAAACAAAATGATAATGCTTTCAGATTTCCTTACAATGAGCTTTTTCAGGGTCTTAAAACCAGTTCCATGTGAATGAAACACAGGAAAAACAGACACAAGTTAACTCTGTGTGGACTTGACCTTAGTTTGTCTGGTGACAAGATAACACTTATACTATCTAGAGAATTATCTGGAACATATGTTATCTGGACACGTTTGTGTTATCTAAAATGAACCTATAAGCTAATACGCTCATTACTGAGATACAGTTAGCAAGCCATCAGCATTTTCTAACATGTATGAAATGCTTTGAGACTCCTAAAAATATAAAAAGCTTTAAATGTGTTTATATAACAGGTGCAATATGATGGAAAAAGGGAGTGTCGTGATTTAAAACCCTGAGAATGAGACACTCACTTTAAACTGCAATAAAACTCAGACTGGAATGAGGAAAAGGCTAAATCGTGCAATTTGCAATCGAGTATAATTCAGGGCAGTGGTGTAAACTAACCTAATATAATGTCATCAATTTAGTTTGAGCAAAAAGCTCCAAAGGGTGTTAAAGTCTTCTGTCAAACAAGCAGTGGAATGAAATTAGCAAAACAGCTAAAACATTTGATTATGATGTGTGTAATGAATAATTATCAGTCTAAAGGGTTCAGTATCCAAATCAGTACTGATTTCACATGCAATTAGTCAAACATTTACCTGCAGCAGTGGTTCTCATACTGCTGCATTCAGTTCTTTTCAGGGTCAGCTAGCTCTGCAGAGGTGTATCAAATCAGACTTTATTTATGAAGCACTTTTCATACATAAAATGTAATTTAAATAGCTTATATATATATATATATATATATATATATGTGTGTATCACGTTCTGTGATGCTGTTACCTGATCGGCTCATGTAGTTGTGTGTTAAACAAGTTTGTGCATCTGCATAAACGCCCCCATGTGACTCTGGGCTACAATTATCCAGATTTTTGCCAATGCAGCCTTATTACAGCTAAACAGACCTGTAAACAAGTTGAGTACAATGTATCGCCTTCATTAGCTGTTACACCTGGTCTCATCCACTTCCCTCTAGCATGTCCAGGTATGACATGTCCCTGCCAGATTCTCTGTTTTTCTGTCCAAATAATGTCTTCTTGCACCAAAACCGTTGTCTGCATTGGGTCCTTTTGTTAAAAACGCACAAAAACATTCTTCAAAGGATGATCAAAAGGATGCATCTTTCTCTAAAAACATTATGATCTATGCAGCAGCAGCGCCAGAATGGGCTTCATCATGCAGGGTTTGGGGGCTGGCAATGTTTCCTCCAAAGGGTGGGGCACGGCAGGAAAAATTTGACAATCCCTGACCAAAATATGACAAATTTCATAACAGTATATCCAGTTTAAGCTGGCAGAAGTCGCAGATGGTTCATGTAGGAATTGTTTTGCACGTATTTAAGCATGAAGATCGGCATTTACAGAATGAAGGTGTTCATAAAACCCTGAGAACAAACACATACCTTCCTGCTTCTGCTCGTTCAAGGTCAGCAGAGGCTTTAAATCAGCTGACATCTGCCCCTGAGTTTCTCACCCGCCAAACTTTCTCTGGGTGTGCCTTTCTCCCTTTCCCTCTCCCCTCCCGTCTTCCCTCTCCTTATTGATCTGAGATAAATTCCTGCAGGCTTCCTGGTGGTTTCACAGAAGAATGCGATGGCAGAAAACATCCAACGTGACATTTACGCCACTCCTGTCAGCCTCAAAACGCCGGGGTCATTACAATAATGGATGGAGTTTGCCGGACACACTTGCTGGAGTTCAGCAGGTCACAGGTTCACAACCTTTATCCACTCAGAAATTCCAAAGACATACCAGCAGTGTTGAGCTCTTGTCCTGCAGTGCAACACTGACTGAATCACTGCAGAGATCTGAGAAAAGAAAAGGTTCATCAAGTGAAGCAAAGTCCGGGGATGATCTGTCAGCTGGTGGTCAGAAAACCAGGCATATGGAATAAAAAAGGGCTTTAAATCGTTTTTAAAAAATGTCTAAATATCTGCGGTATCCTCCATTGTGGTCTTATCATGTTTTAGTTGCATTTTTTCATTTAAAAAAATTCCTATTTTCATCACGTCCAAGTAAAGCGAAACAGCCTGTGGGGAGATGTTTGGAAGATGACACTGATGAGGCTTTAAAATGAGAACAAGAATGCAGAGATTGTTCTGATTTTCTGCCACAAAAGTTGCTTTTTTACCGCCTTCCAGGGTTGTTTAAGAAAACAACCAACAACCCGCAATCCATCTGCACATCTGTGTCTTCTTGCTAATTATCTCCATGAAAGTCTGCAGACTATAAAAGTTTGATCGCCTTACATAGCATGTATTTCAATGGAAATGACCAATTGGGGAGGGAGTGCATTTTTCGTGCTTATAGGGTTTATGTGCACGGGCTCATTTTGTTGATAATTAAGATTTATATGTACAGGCATCTGGAGGCATCTGGAGGCAGGTGTTTCTGTTAGAACAAAATAACTGTTTGGTTAAATCTGGAGTTTAAACACAGAAATGGAGATAAATGCAGATGCTAACGCAAAAGAGCGACATGTGTTTGCATCTCTGTTGCTCCGTCTCCTTCCCTCGCACATGCAAACCAAAGAGATACAGACAAAGCATAAACACTGATCTTCCTAATGATCTCCTCTGGCCTAGTTAAACACAACACTAATACAGGCAGCTTTTAAACCGTTTAGGAGGAAATAGCAAAGCTGGAGTTCTAATCCAGGCACGCACTTTGGTTTGTTTTAGGTAGAAACCCATGCACTCATGTGCTGACACAAGCGTCTGCAACAATCTCTGAACCTTAAAACCACAAAGGCAGGAAGCTACTATCTATTTAAACAATGAATAATTAAAAAAAATGCAGTAATCATATGAGACACGGTGAAGCAGAGAGAAAAAGTTAGATGTGTGAGAAGACGTCATCCACAGCAAAGCAAGCAGAGCAAATTCCTCCATGCCTGCACCCTGAGGTGATAAATGGGTCCTAATCAGATGTTCCTCCTGGGTTATCAGCCCTGTTCAGTGGATCGTTACCAGCAGGGAGTGTGCTGCACTTCACCTCCTTATCTGGTCGCACTCCCTCATCCCACGCCACAATCGCTCTGAACTGGAATGGAGCCTGGGGAAGACACGAGGATTGATGGAGGAGGGGGGAGCGCAGCAGAAGGTGTAATCGCTGTACTTAGCACCAATCTGGGCTGCCATCTCGTCAAGTCGGAGAGATATGATGGGGGTGGGTGGGCGCTGGAGGAGGAATGATGTGCGTACGTGGTTGGGCTTTTAGAGCAGGGTGTGTGATACCCATGACTTCAACTTTACAAGGAATCGTCTCGTGTAAATAGTTTCTATTGACCTTAGGATCAACCATAAACGTGTGTGCACATCTCCGTCCTGCTTCGAAAAGTTCTTCCTGTAACTGAGTCCATAACAAGCTGCAGTCGAATTCGAGCACCACACTGTAACAAAAGCAACGTAGCTTCAGCAATAAAAAAGCTGGACGACAGAAGGATTTTTGTAGCACTTCATCTTTCATGGCACATATTAACCCGACTGGAAAAGGCATAATCGGCTTAATCAGAGATGTTTCCGACATCAGTCCTGTTTGTTTCTTGAGGCAGCGCCGCATGTTTGCCAGAGAGCCTGACAACCAATACAATCCAAACATGAGAAAAAAAGGGAAGTGATTTAAAAGACTGAAACTCAATAGGCAGAATTATTTGTATATCTTGGGCCATTCTTGAACATCGCTGCACGTTGGAGTGAATTTGTGGCTGCAGTCGCATACTTTATGCTGTAAACAGAGGAAAACAAACAGAGGTTGCTGAAGAAGTTTGTAAATGTCATTTTTCTCACTATTGCAGGACGGTTTGAATTGCCAAGTTTATGTCCCAGAAGAGCTTCTTTATTCTGCTGTATTACTTGAACCCCTTGCTTAACCTCTTGCTTGTGTATTAGAGTATTCTCAGGGTTGGGGCGAAGTGACGGGTGGTCCTCTGTTCTGGCTTTGCAGGAAGTGTTTCAAGTCAATTTAGGGGAGAAATTTTCCAACATTTTGTTGCAAACAATCGGCTCTTTGAGCAAACTGATTATTTGATCATGCTGGGGCTTTGGGACACATTTCACTGCAAAGGAAGTGGCTTACCTGGGTTTAGGCGCTGAGAGGTGCAGCCAGGCATCGTAAGGCAAGCAAAACAGCCATCCAATAAGGGCACTTTGCTTCGGAATAGGCATGGGGTTGTCTGGATGTGGCTAATCTCCTAAAAATCCACTTCTTCAAGCTTTATGACTTGTTTGCCTTTAAAGTGTGGGAGGTAGGTTGGTATAAAGCTTGGCTGTTGACTCGGGAAAGAGGGCTGGTGACAGCTCAGCTTCAGCCATGCGATGAAGTGTGCAGAGAAGGAAAGGGGAGAGAGCAAAAGGGAGAAAATGATGGCAGTGCTGATGCCGTTTTGTTTTTTTCCCCACTACAAATGACATACAATTTCACTTTCCAGAGGAAAAAGTGAGTTTGAACGCATGTAAGAGACATTGAGGATCACCTCTGAGCAACCTCACTGGTTACTTTATTAGATACACCTTGCTAAAAATGTGTTGAATGATATTCTTGCTGTATGGATTCATCATTTTTTTGTGCTTTCTGCTAAATTCTGACCCTAAATATGTGGAAAAGCTGAAACACCATCTTCCCATTTTCCTGGTCTTAACTGACAGTAGCGGCACTCGGTGCAGCCTTTTGCTGCTGAAACAGACGTGTTGTGTGTTAACAGATGCTCATCTGCATACGATGAAATTCTGAATGTATATTTTAGTTATAAACTATAATCTCCCTCCAGTCTGTCTGAGACTAAATGTCCTTACATGCTGCCATGTGGTTGGTTAGCTATTTGAATTAACAAGCAATTCAACAAGTTCGTAAGTGTAGATTAAGATGCATACAACCAAATGTGGACAGAACCAGAAAGTGGGATGATGCTGTGTTGCATCAAGGATTATAAATCTTAGTGTCTTAGTTAAGTGCATGTGCAAGTCTTCAGATGCACACGAGCATGTGCATCTGACAAAAAGCATGCTAGACTCCTTCAGATGCAGGTAGGAAGTGGGCATACTGAGAAACTAAAACCTTGTTAGGATTTTCCTGGATTGTCCCAGGTTCTTCCACCTCATGCCTTCCAGCAAATAAACAGGTCAGATGGGACCGGACTGCCAAGCTTAGAGAGGCCTCAGCACCTGATGGTGTGTCTGACGAGCAAACTCATCAGAGTTAAATGCAGACGACACATGACAAACATTCAGAGTTCCTGCTCTGTGACCCGTAAAACCAGACGTTTCTGTGCACCGTTGAATCACCAGAACCACAAGAAGCAAACCCGATAGGAGGAACAAATTTCTCCACATGTCTCTTGGAGCCCTCGCTGTGGCTTTGGATATTTATTCAACAGTGTCACTCCTCATTAATCCAGTAAGCATCGACTCCTTGCTTTAGCTTTCCACTGAGATGAAACCCACCTGACACTGCTACCTCCCCCCACATCATGTGGGCCACATGTATTCCTTTATGTGGGACGGCCTGACATGAGAATGTGGAAAAGGTAAATCAGTTTATTATTTACCTTAGAGGAGCTGCATCTCTACCACGTCTTCTGATAGACACAATAAAGAAGTGCAAACAAGCCCAAACCTTTGTTAAAGGTGACGGTGCCCATTGTGCATGACTCACACAGCGTCACTCCACCGGACCTCAGTGGAAACCAGGACGTCCGCAAGGCAAACAGAGATGGACGTGCTATTCTAGGAATGAAGATGAAAAAGAAGCTGGAAAATGTGCTTTTAAAATTTTCCACAACTCGCTGGATCGTTTTTAAAACGGGTGATTCTGAAAAAGTGATGACATCAAAAGCAGAACGTATGACTGAACAACATTTCTACCTTACCCCTTCAGTTTTTCTTTGTTTGCCAAGGAGGCATATGTTTTGAAAGCCCATTTGAGACTAGATGTAACAGATCCTCTTAAATCTATGGCCGCCTCATGAGAATAGCTTCAGAAAATGAGCTGTCTGTGTGTGTCTGCTTCAGCTGGCTGTGAAAGACATCAGGTTAAACTACACCTAAATCACTGTTGTTGTTTTCTTTGCTGCAGGTCTAAGATTTGTACATCTACCTGTACAGGGAGGATACATCAGGCTTTTAAATCAATAAAAGAGGAGCTTGTGTAGTCGTGGATTAACTGTTGAAGCTTCAACAATATTTGCCAAATATGGAGCGCCCCATTGTGTGTGTGTGTGTTCATCTTCCTCCACGTTTATATTATCACTTCTGACAGATTGTTCAGCCTCTTCGCGTTTCTTCCTCTCATTTATCTTCATTTTAATTTGCAGTTTCACTTCGGCCACACGTGATATCCAGATTTTTGAGCAATAAGAAGGACCACCCAGGAGTGTTTCAGGCCTCTTTCTAACAAGTTGCTCCACAAAAGCTTTAAAAAATGGCTCCAATCGAGCACAAGACGCATTAAAAACTAATCGGATGGCAGTGACACACAGTAGTCATGCACGGCTTTATTTGCAAAGCAGATGGAAAGCCTTGGCCTGTCCGACATTAATTACAATCACATTCACAGAGGAAGCCGTCCCTCCTCCAGGGCGGTTAGGACTCTGTGTACGGCTGGAGGAGATGGCAACCTAATCCCCCTGGTCACCGCAGAAATCTGAGGGAATTGTCAAAAGATGCACAGGACGTGATTAATCAAAGTGGAGAAGCCAGATGTGCAACAACACAGGAGTCTAAAGCAAAACTAACACAGCAAAGGAAGAACTAAACCACAGACACACAAACAACACGCTGCCACCATCACACTCCTCCACAGGAGCCAGCGGATGGGCTTCGATATATGAGACCAAAATCGCCGGCTTCCTTCTGAATATCTGGTTTTCATCACATTTTGCAACACCAACACTCAAAGGACCAATAAGCAGAGCAGCGTTTTCTAAACCCAGACCCTCATTCTCCTTATGTATGATATGACTAAGTGCTTTATTAAGGTTGGGATGATGCATTTAAGGGTTTTCTTGTCTCAGAGGTCATAAAAAAAAGCAAACACACAAAGCTCAGTCTCCAGCAATGCTAAAACCCCGTGCTGTTAAAAGATTATGACAATGGCCAAAAAGTTCCCAAGAAGAATGACAAGCAGTCTGGTTTTGGGTCTGCTAGTCCACCAGAATGGGACTGTTTATCTTCAGACGCTCTGTTTAGACTCTTGCAGTAAACACCGGAGCTGCTAATGGAAGGAAGGCCTTTGAGCTTTTATGTTCCCAACTCGTTGTGATTAAAGTGTCCCTCTTCATCATCGCTGGAGCTAATTAAAGACTAATCTGCTTGGGAAACACAAACAATGCGACGCAATTTACGCACAGAACCCGCGACTCTCCGCACTGGAGGTCAAGGGCAGGAATAACACTCCATATGCAAAATACCAGCGGTGGCGGTTCATGGTTTGCTGAGGATCCCGGGTTTATTTTCTCGCGACATTAATCACTGCAGCAGATTGCAGAAAGTCCGACCACAGGATTTTGGCCCTTTAGGAAAACCGAGGAAGGCAAATCTACCAGAACAATAAATTAAACAAACAATACAAACTTCACTTTTTGAACCGCAGGGAAATGACTGAGTTATTTGGCCTGTGTGGTTCACACAATTTAAAGTACCAAATGTGCGTAATGGGACGTGCGCTTTACGCAGCGGCCAGCCTTAACGGAGCTGGAGCAGATCTACAGGTGGTTTCAACTACTTTTAACCTGATATGATTCATTATATGCCACATTTTGGATTCTTCCCTCAGAGCAAGAAACAATAGAGGCAACTGATTCAATTAACTCACCTAAATTAACGAAGCTCATCACCATATCTGCGTCATTTAGGAAGGCAGACTCTTGATATGATGTAAGAGGAGGGCTCTGGGTCGTCCGCATGGCTCGGTATCTGTCCAGGACGGCTTCCACTTGGCTTTTTTCATCACTGGATATAGTGTTGTACAAGTCCAACATGAAGAGCGGAGCGGAGTTGAACTTTCCATGTGACAAATGCGGTCGCGGTCTGTGAGGCAGCCCCAGGATGGACAGGATCTCCTTCTGCATCTCCCTCTTCTCGTGCGTCCGCAGCCGCCGGTGGACGAAACTCGGGTGCGCCTCGCTGTTCCCATCCAGCAAAAAGTTACTCCCCGCGACCGTCAACGTGCAATAATAAGCGCTCCACCACAATCCGAGCAGGGCGAGAAGGCTGCTGGTCATGGTGCTGTCCCGCTGTGACTGAGCCTGGCTTAAGAGTTCCAGCCGCTGATCCAAAGGCGAAATGCGCAATATGCGCGTAAAGGTCACCAAAATCCGCCCGAGAGCGCTTCTGTCTGTCGCTGATCAAAAACAGAAAAAGAGTCTCGATTCAAGCCATTTGAGATGCTCCCTGAAACAAAACAGGCATAAAGATGTTGCTCCAGGTTTCATGTCTGAGTCTCGCGGCGCGCAGTGCTGCGTCAGAATGAAGTGCACCATGTGAAACTTTATTATGAGCGCTCCGGTAAGTCGGTCAGCGGACCCGGTTTAACGCGACATTCAACAAAAGAAGAAGTCCTCTGAAACATCCCGTTCTTCCGGACTGGATAGGTGTCCCCTCAGAGATGCGCGAGCCGCCCGTAAAGGCTTCCTGCAGCTCCCAGCAGCTTCCAGCGGTCTGAGACTCCTACAAGTTGTGTGTGAAAGTCTACGAGGAACTAACAGGTTGCAGTCCATAATATGCGCAAGTGTGCGTGTACGTGTGAACGCTTGTCTCTCTGCGTGTGTGCGCGTTCAGAATCCGCCCACCGCGCGTGCACTCAGAGGTGGAGCTCCTTAAAACTCAAAGTCTATCATATTTCCATATTTTGTTCACTGTGGAAAAAACCACCTGTCTGTTTCAATCCAGCCGACGCGTCAAGCCCCTTTTTTATGCGCAACTTTCCTCCATCAGTGACACGACTTTATCCTCACATCCCTTTTATCTGCGGAACTTTTCGCCTCTCCAGCCCGCTGCGCCTCTCTTGGTGCAGCTTTGCATCATTTCTGCCTCTGCGCTGCTATGTCCAGTTGTGGCACGACCCCTGACGATGGAGTAGGAAACAGCACGCTGAACACACTGCATCTCCCAAGCGAAGTGACGTGGCCGAACCTTCCTGTTATTGCAGCTTCAAAAAAGTATTGCAAGACATTTTGTCTCAATAAATGCGCGTGCACAATGAATAAATAACTGTAACCCACAACATTTCCAAATATAATAATCAGAACTGACCCTGATGTCAGCCTGGCTCCAGTCCCCCCTCAAGACTCTTGTTCAGGAAATTAGGGGTAGATAATAGATGGATGGATGGATGGATGGATGGATG
>JBAMIG010000019.1:14798938-14813147 GCA_037177335.1 Kiunga ballochi
AAAAAGTCAAAAGTTTGCACAAACCTGCACATGCATGAACACGTATGTATGCAGACAGACACTGAAACACTGGTTTTGCACATCTGTATGTTAAACAGCGGCACGCTGAGGACTTACAGTGATGCAGAACGATTTTATTATCCCGTTTTATAAAACGATGAGCAGAAGTCTCCATCTAGCCTTCATTAGGGAAGAAATAGCAGCCACATTTTGATCTGTGTGCAAACATGACTGAAAAACAGCATTAAATAAAAAAAACAGGGTTTAAAATATTCCTACTAGCTTAAAATGAACATTTAATGTTAGCCGTTTTATTCTGATGGGTTTCTCCTGCAGGAATAGTTCTTCCAGGCTTCTTGAAGGACTTTCCGAAACTCATCTTGCCTTTTTGTTTCTCTTCTCTGTCCAGTTAATCCGTCACTGCTTTAATAATACTGAGATCCAGGCCCGGGGGAGGATTCATCCCGCTATGAGATCTTCTGCTGCTACTGGTTTTTCATCCAGTTCACAGTTAGTCCAGCCTTTTCTCCCAGTTTCTCTTCCTTAATGGCTTCTTGACAGCCACCCCTCCATGAAGACCATTTCTGTTTGGGTTTTTTGCTGACAGCAGACACATGAACCAAATCTTGAAGGTATTTCTTCCATTTCTTAAATACTTCACTTACAAATTTCTGTCATCAGCTATACACACATCTTTGTTCAATTTTTAAATAGTTTAAGGCCACAGTGCTGAAATATGCCATATTTTCAGCTATTGACAGGAACCACCTAGATGCTGATAAGGCAAACTGCTTAAAACGAGTCCTTCTCAGCAACAAAAGGTTTGTGTTTGTGACAAGCTGTTTCAAAAAGCTTAAAGAATAAAATTAAAAGTAAGAAAAAAAAACTTTAAAAACATGGGAAGCTATTGTTCTTTAAAAATAAGGATAATTTCTCACAAACTCAGCCTGTTACAACACAGTACGGATGCAGGAAGAGGCGCTGGTTCACCTGGAAGCAGACTCTTTGAAAGGTCTGGCAGATAAATCCTAGGTGAATCTTCCTCCTCTTCCTTCTCCAGAAGTGAATTTGGATGCTCCAGCAATGGCTTCTTTTTGGATGACAGGAACTCCATGTTCAAATTCATACTGCATGGCCTGAACAGAAAAACAGGAGAATAAAGCTAACAAGCCAAACTACAAACACATTTCTTTCATAAAATCATTATGAGATGCAAAGCTAAATGGCTTCTATGTAACAATATCTGCACATTTCAGCTTTAAATCACTAAAGTTGGGCATCTATATTTTACAATGTTGTTACATTGCCTTTAGGTTGGTACTTAAAGGCAACTTAGAGCAGAGCATGTGGCAGAGTTGACAGAAATAAAACCATCTGGAACAAATCTAAAGATGTTTGGATGACGATGTCAATAAGGAGGTAAATTAAAGTTAATATGGAATGAATAGAAAACAATGTGATTGAAGATTTCCCACATCCTGATGACTGGATTTGATTCTGATCATAAAAAATATCTACTTTGACATGTTTACAGTTAAGCATCCAATAATAACAGATCTGCAGCTTGACAAAGGCCTACAAGGCAGTTTATTGGATGTGCTGGGACCGATGATGATGACGGCAGTGTCAAGGTGAGCATACCTGTGTGAAAGAGGGAGCGTCGTAGCAGCTGTGCACGGCCGAGGAACGGTCTGCCCGCAGACACTGCTGAGGAAAGGCGCTGATCTGCTCTGCCAGCTGCACAGCTGCCTGTAAAGCTGCGGTCGCAGCAGAAAGCCAGTCAACATAGTCACATGAGAGACACACACACCTCTCTAGTACAACCGTTCCCTTTTTTCTTTCCTATATTTAGAAAATTGTTGGGTTTTTAATGGCGGCTGCTGGGTTTCTAAGCTTTCCACCACTCTTCCTCCTGACCCACAAAAAAGCATCGGACCGGGTCCAGATCACTCCTATGGAAACGATACGCTTTGATGCCGCCGTTGTGTGTTTAGGAGCTGCTGCTTGTTTCCCTCGCTCTGATGTTAAACTTAGGCTAAGTGATCATCCTTCAGAGAGGCAATTAGGCTATGGAGTAACTGTGGGAAGAAGAACTTCCTAAAAGAATTAAACTAAGAAGGGAGGAGAGGAAATCAGGAGTGATTGAGCCGTGCGAGGTCTTTCCTGCAGCACATGGAGATTTGTGTGAGCTTAATCTTCAGAGGCAGACGGTGCTAATGGTGACTTATAGAGTCGCTGTGGTGCTGAAGCCAAATACAGGGAACAGATCCAGTAGAGCAAATTTTCATAATGGATGAGTCAGTCTGAGAGTTTCTCACTAAATTAAGGGGGAATAAAAGTTTCCTGAATAAAAACGGATCCCAGACTTTAACGAGTTTTCCTGCATGCTTGAAAAGCAACATTATCAGGTCTGTTTAGACAATATTCCCATATTAACTTATTTCTCTGTTTCTTTCTTGCTCAATACGTAGACATATAAATGTCTGAATAGTATGACATAGAAGACATAAACCAGTCTGAACCAGCTTACGTACATTGGCCGTCAGGAACAACTCTATTGGCCAGTCCATAGGCGAGAGCTTCCTGCGCTCTGATTGGTCGTCCAGTCAGAATCAGGTCGAGGGCTCTTGATAGGCCGATGAGACGCGGGAGACGCACTGTGCCCCCATCAATCAGAGGAACACCTAAAACAAAAGCAGTGCGTCAAAACAAGCCTTCTTTGCTCCGGATGATACGAGCATTCACATAACATGATGTTTGATGCTAGTTTATTATATCTGGATGGATAAATCTTTACATTTCTCTGTGTAAAGAGAGTGTGGGATTTCTCTGTGTTGTCCTTGAATCTTATGTTCACGACATCGAGCATCTGTACTGTGACTGATTCCCATATCATTTTTCTTACTTTCTGCCCTTTAAATCAGGTCAAATGACGCGATTCTTCTTATCCGTGTGTATAAATGTTGTGCAGAGCAATCTGGGGTCCTTCCTCCACACAGATGGCTCGACTCTCAGCCTGATGGAAACACTTTCCTCTCAAGGAATAAGACTCAGTCCGGATATGTGCATTTTGGAGAATCTCGACCACAGACATAAATCATCAGTCACCGTTTGTGACAGATTTCTGCACTTTCTTCTGCTTTACTGCAGCCAGGCTACAGAGCGGCCATCTCTGACTAAAGTAGTACGCATTGTGAGAAGCTTATGTTCATCTTTAGAACATATTCAGGTATTTACCCTAGTTTTACTATAAATACTAGGTTTTTATAGAGACAGTTATTGGAAATACCAAAGTACTTAAAAACTTGTAGCATTTATATTTTAACTCATTTAAATTTTACAATAAAAAGTTTTTTACTAAAGTTACTTTTTAGGTTCAAATGATCAGAAAACAGGATGGAAATCTTTAGAATAGATCCACAAAAAGGTGGAGAAATAGGGTTTTGGGTGATCTCTGTATAATACAGACTCCTGTGGGGCAGATTTTTCCATTGGGCTGCTTCGCTTTTCATCCATCAAAGTCTGAAAAGCTTCTGAAATCAACACGGGGGGTGTGTTAATCTTTAACACACACAGTGTGTGTGCTCTTCAGCTCGGAAATGTTTGCTTTGAAAAACTTTAGAAATCATGCTGCTAGCAAAATGAAAATATATTCAATTATTTATTTATTTTAATTACTTGTAACAAAAAATGTATATTTTCTCATGGGAATAAAAGGGTCTGCATGTGTTTGGAGAGCTGTCGGACTATTATAATAAACTGTATCTCTTCTTTCTCTGCATAAAAATTCATTTCAGCCTTCCTTCACATTAATATAAAACTTTACTAGCCTGTGCATCTGGACATCTCGCAGTATGAAGACTAAAAGATGAGTGCACTACAAGGTATGCTGAGCTGCAGGTATCCATCCTAATTTTTACAGCTGGCACTCTTTCTGCTCCTCTGCTCCCAACAATCCCAACTCCTTAATTCTTCCAACCCACCGCTCCATCTGACTCCCTCTCACTGGGAGCACATGTGTCCAACATGTTTTCATAACCCCACATCATCATCCTCATCAAGCTGCCTCTCCCTCCCATTCTGAGGAGGTGGATTTGCAATCTACCCTCTTTTTCCATGTCATTTAAATAGATTAAAATGAAATACATGGAATATCTGTGCAAATACACGTGCAGCCAATCGGGAGGCCTGGATTGTGTGCAGAGTCAGTCCAATGTGGAGCTCTGACAGACAGAAAACCGCGGTTTGCTGCAGGAGGACGGTGGAGGGGAGGAGGGGGGTGTCTAGTCTGTCTGCAACACTCGATTTCACTCAGGTTTTCAGTCATCAGTGATTGCAGGAACGCCTTCTGACTCTGACTTGAATAACAGCTGAACTCCTTTAGCTGCACCTGAAATGTAAAAATAGCAGAGCTGATTGTTGCACAGCGGTGTGCACGCTGGGCTTTCAGTGCTGAGTAAAACAAGCACAAACAGCTCAGCGCTCGTGCTGCTGATGCATTTATTCATGACTCGGGATATTTCACTCCTGCCCCGATGTTCTTGCAGCAACTTCATTTCAGAGCTCCTTCAGAGGCTCTTTTGCACAAGCAGCTGAATATAACTCTGCATCAATCAACCCTCAGTCAACTTCATTAGAGCAAGGAGGTTTTCTATGTGTCATGTCCAGGAATTGATTACAGGAAAAGGCAGACGGGAGAGGGAGGGGTTGAGTGAGTGACGGAGACACAAGGCTGGATCTCTGGAAGACAAAGCACGCCTCAAAAGCAGGGAGATAAAGAGGCAGGTTGACCTCCTGTTAGTCTGTCTTTGGTGCTGCTGTTGGCACCACAGCTATCAGCAACCGGAAGGATCTTCCTTCTTATCCTTAGCACCCGTCTCCAGCACCTCCTCCCCTTCACCCTCTTCTTCCTCTGATAGTCCCGTCTCTGATGTGTGCTCTTTGACAGACCTGTACTTTGTCCCACATGAAGGAGAGTCATGTTCCTTGAAGCTTTCAGTTTTTTTTAAGGTGTTTTTAAAAAAACAAGAAGATCTTAACACCTCTCTTTATACTAATTATATATATATATATATATATATATCGTATAAAGAGAGGCGTTTTCCAGCTATCCTGGTGCGAAACCACTACAATCAGTCAGTATCTGCTTATTAACATATGGATTTGTCATCTTAGCCTGACATTTGCAAAGGAATTTGCTGCTTTCTTTGTCAGAGCAGATAAATTCAGCGTCAAGATAAAGACTTTCATTTACATGGATCAACATGATTCAGCAAGGCCTATTGTTAGATAAGGAGGTAGAAGAGGTGCTTTGTTTCCTGCAACACAGGATGTGTTAAAGTGTAGCAGTCGAGAGGAAAAAGGAGTCCCTAAAGAGGAGTATTTTATATGCTAACAACACAGATACACTGACAGAGCTGCTGAATGAAAATAAAAAAGCAACTGAATTTTCTTAAATGATACTTTTTTATATTTGGAAAGTCCATCTGTCTGATTCACGGTGATGTTCGAGCTTTTCTCCTTAGAATGATGAATAATTATCGCTCCATGAATCAAACGGACGTGCAGCTGGCTCTAGTTTGCACAGGTAAAAGCCTGAAAGTGATTATAAAAGGTCAGGGGTAGCATAAAGACAGAGGCAGAGGTGAGACATAAAGATGTGCGCTGGGAACTCTATTTTTCAATCATACATTGAGATTCTAATCATTTAAAAAGAGCTTTATAAGGAGGTTGTAAAGCAGCTACCCGCTGTGTTCAAACACATTCAACATCTCTTCAACACACTGATTCCAGTCTCCCAGCACGGCATGTTTTTATGGCAACCCTTATTTAACACACCTGATACAAATGACTGGCTCCTCAACAAGCTGCAGAGAATGTTCTGGATGGGTTTGTGAATCTGGGTCAGGTGTGTTGGAGTAGGAACACACCAAACATGCAGGGGGTCCCTGCTTTAACATGAGTGCATGAAGGAAAACCTCCGGGTCTGAACACGCATCAGGTGTGCTACTGAAGCTAAACTTCCACACCCTGAAGACATCTGTATAAATGCACCACTCTTTATCAGCTGCTTCTTCATGAAGCAGAAATACTTTTAAAAGAAAATGAGTCCAGTGTGATCGGGTCAGATTGGAAACGTGGCTGAAGGGAAATACCCGGAGGAAACCAAACGCCTCATGCTCTGAAGCATGGTGGTGGGTGGCTGATAATATGGGCTTATCTGGATGACCGAGTGAACCATAAACTCCTCTAAAAAGCCTCTGCTTTGTATGCATCATGACTTCAGCATCACGTCCCATGTGAGGAGACGTGACCACACGTCCTCCAGTCCTCAGTTACTCATAACCAGAGAACACTGTGAAACATGACACACTGGAGTATTCCCGTTTGCTCCTGGTGCTGCTGGCATCCTCACCACATCAAAGCTAAACCCACTACAATAGCCTCCCATGAGGGTAATGCGATTAAGTTTGATGTGGATTAACGGTTTCCGGATAACTCCAGACAACACGGACAGAGGTAAAAGATCAGACCTTCAATTGGAAGCTTTGAAACGCTCACTGGGAATTCGGGGAAAATACTCCAGCTGGGTTTGGTCGGAGATGAGTGTCACACAGTTAACTAGTTTTTATGTTTTAAGCTTCTTTAATATGAAGGTTTTCTTTTTGGTTGACAGGGTACAGATAAACGAGACCACCGAGGCTGAAATAGAGCCTGGAATCATGAAGCTGAAGGTGCAGCAGCTCATAAAAAGTCCAAAATCAGAAACGCAAACTTCCCCTGGCCTCACATGAGATCTGTGATTACGCATAAACACTTGTTTTTCCATCTCAGCAGCACAACGGCTCGGTTCATTCATTCTTTACGGATAAAAAAACTCTTGTGGTTTGTGAAAGGGAGCCAATCTGAAGTGCGATGATGTAACTGGTGAGGTATGCCGCTCAGGTTCAAACTCACTCAGCAGGTGTTTGGATTGGCTGCTTTCATGTCAGTTTTTGGACCGCGGTTCGACTTTAAGATTTGTCGCCGTCTCTTTTACTCTTCATCCTTTATTCATCTGCAGAGACATGCAGCTGAAATGGTAAGGGAAACGGACTGCAGGATGCTGCAGGTTAGCTGCTGTGTTCGTTGGAAGGGTCTCCATATCACGGTGTAATATCAGAAGCATAACAATGAACATCCTCCATGCCTGATTTAGCTTCTTCAATGAAATATTAGCAGCATTTTAAGTTCCAATTTACTGTGCCAGCTCTTTTTTTTTAATTTTATTTCAGCTTTTCTCCATTATAAAAGGGCCAAAATAACATCGGGGAATTAAGTAAGCGCCGTGGTTTTTCATTCAGTTCTTTGAAAATACAAAGAGCAGCTGACACTAATACCAGATTCCTGTGACGCCACCGTCTCCTCCCTCTCATTTCCTCCCTGGAAGGGCAGAGGGGCCTCAGACAGGAAGCCACAGGTTTTGGCAGCCAATCACATGCCAGAAAACTGTCAGATCCTTGTGGTGGCCGGTGGGCCACATCAGAGCGACACGGCATGCCTCTGAGAGGTTTTCAGCTCCAAAGCCACCAGGGATTCCCTCGGGCCGCTGCCATCTGTGTCCGCCCCAAAAATCGGTTACAAAATTTGACCATTTAAAGGAAATAATGGCCGAGGGACGCTGGATCTCTACATAAACTGTTCATCAAGGGAAGCTTTGGGTTTTCTAGTGTTAATGCACGACGTGTCTGCTTGTCCCAGCTCATCAATCCTTCCAGCACAGCATTAACTGCAGCAAACACATGCCTG
Source organism: Kiunga ballochi (assembly GCA_037177335.1). Lineage (NCBI taxonomy): Eukaryota > Metazoa > Chordata > Actinopteri > Atheriniformes > Pseudomugilidae > Kiunga > Kiunga ballochi. Next base: position 14,806,727 of record JBAMIG010000019.1, read on the forward strand.
AACAAAGTGTGCAGCATTAAACTGTGGGGAAAATGCCTAGGAAAATGTTGAAGCAATGTTCTGCTAAATGAACATCTGAATTAAAAAAAAAAAAACCACAGCTGGGGGAAACAACTCCAATGTGTTGACAAACAGGCTCTGAAAAAGTGAGGCAATGAAAAGCCTGAGAATTAATTGGTGGGAGGAAATGTGCGAAGCCGCAGCGGCGACTCTCACTGCCTTCAACACATAGTTTTTAGATGACGGAAGAGGTTTCAGTGCAGGCATCTCACTAGATGAGACTGCGTTTTTTTTTTTTTACTAATTCAACTCCAGATATATGTTGTTAATCAATGCTGAGAATCCAATGACGGCATTAAAAGTTTCCCTTTTCAGCGTCAGAATAAAGACAATAATGATGATTTGCTGCTTCAGTGGCACATATGATAAATGTATTAATCCTACATCAGACAGGACAGGGGGGGTTCAAATGCTGCCATGGTAACAGTGTTTGTCCAAAGAGCTAGAAAGCCAGCATCAGAAATGTTGGTATATATGCAGCTGCTATGACATGTCTTCTAAACAGCCAGGGATGTTGCATCATAGCACATATTCAGTCAAATCAAGGTGAGTTCTGGATGCAGAAGTCTTGTTATTAACGTGCATCCTCATGTAAGCAACAAAAGGCGCCAAAAAGACCAAAGTGTGGAAATTACAAGTGGAAAGACTTATTAAAAACCACCACAATAATCATTTTTAGCTGTTGTCTCAATCTAAACTACAGCAACAAATGACTCAGATTGAGTTTAGCTGGAGACGTGTATCTCAGCTCTGACGGGACAAAGCTGCATCTTCTCAGCATCAATACAAACATGAAAAAAAAGTAACAAAAAACATATTTTTTTCAGTAATTTAGGTGAATATGAGTCTCCTAACATGGAGAATTATCTTTAAACCAGGGATTAATTCAATAAAATACTATAATTAACTATGATAGAGGAAAGGAAACAGAACATTGCTTTGCATTAATTTTTAAAAAACTACATTAAAATGTCTTTTTTTGTCCAAATAAATAATTGAAGAAAACAAATAACTTGGTGTTCAGTCATACTGTGAAGACAAACAGTCGTACAGAAAGACAAGGGCACTGCCAGCATATTCCCCTGTGAAATTACAGGCCTGAGATGATAATCCTTGCATGTTTATCCTCTAAATCTAGTACTGACAGTAAATTATAGTACACAACTATATTTATAAACACTACGGTTGTATTTTAAGTCCTTCAGCAACACGGTTTGAGCAGTGAGAGCTGCTGCAACAGTGCAACAGAGTGACGGACACAATCAGTGTTTACAGGAGAGCATCGAAAACGCTGCCTCACAGCCGAGTCAGCAGACAAACAACCAAAAAAGGAAATTGTTGTTTATGAGGAACTTGTGCGACATAAATAATATGTAAGCCGTGTTTGGCTCTGTGGTGGAAGCCTGGCAGTTGGATGTTTCCTCTGCTACTTATCAGTACTGCCCAGCAGACTATAGCCATGATGCCAAAAGGTCACGGTCACTGGCGTTATCGCCTTACGCCTCCATCATCGCGCGTAAACAAGAGACGGCTGGGTGATAACATAGAACACAGTAACCAAGCTGAAAAATAGAAACACAGTCCACTTCCTGGTATTAAGAGACTGATGATGCATGCTCTGATGCAAAGGAAACAGTGTTTCTATAAGTAACCGAGCAAAAACAGAGAGCAGCAGAGCATAAAAAAAAGCATAGGGCGGAATAAAAACACATCCCAATAACACATATTGATCTAAACTGTATCAAACTCCACCATATGCAACATGGTAGCAGAGCTTAGCGGGCAATGGGATGATTATCTGTTTCATTTTTAATAAATCAATCACTCACCAGCAACATGATTAAGGTCTACAATGAGCCAATCACACGGCAGCAACCTGGTGCATGAAGACAGGGTCAAAACAACAAGCTGAACATCAGAACAAAGCAAACTTCAGGGGATTTAAGCGACTCCTGTCAGCCAAGAACAACAATCTGCGGCTAAATTTCACACACTCACTACAACTGGACAACAGAAGAAAGAAAAACGTTGCCTGTTCTGATAAAAGAGTCATGTTTTGGTGGAAACAACACAAAAACACGGAGCCATCATGCTTTGCATCACCAGTTCAGGCTGGTATTATAGCACACTTTTGGCCCTTAATACCAACTGAGCATTTAAAGCCACAGCCTACATTTCCTGATGGTTTCTTCAAGCAGCATAGTGCATCACGTCCTCAGATCCTTTCTACATAGCTTTTGAGCATGACAGTGAGTTCACTGCACTGATGAAGCAGCTTTGGGATGTGGTTGGATGTACGACTGTGTGATGCAAGAGCTAAGTCTCTGAGAGACGCTACCTGTACCTGTCTGAATGCATGCTAAGGTGGTTCTGAAAGAAAAAGGGGGATATGTTACGTGCAGATACACATTTGTTTTTGTTTTTATCATCAGGGGTTGGTTTGGGACATACATGGCAATTCATACAATTTTATAAGAAGTCCTTAAGCTGCGTTTCTCAATCTTGGTCCTCAGGTGTTCTTGTCCTGCATGTTTCAGGAGCAACACGACTTTGACCCACCGGAGTGAAATGACTCATTTACAGGCAAGCAAAGAACTTGATGGGGAAGTGTGTTGATCTTAATCAGGCGTGTTAGGAGTAGGAACATGTCTAAGACATGCAGGGCAGTGCTACTGGAGGATTGGGACTGAGAAACGATGTCCTAAAAAGGCTTTTGGGAGTCGGGGGAGCTGGAGAGCAGCAGAACTTTAGTCCAAAAGCAAACGATAGAAAAACTGAAAGTGAAACCCAAATTCAAGCATTTTAGTCATAAAGGAAGAAACTATTTTAATGTGGAAAACCCAGAAAAATGTGCACTCTGGTGTGACCCTACTGTTTTAAGGAAAACGTGTGGGTTGGGATAATTATGGAAGCTGTCCTGCTTTAAACAACAGAACTGGTTCTCAGCTTTTAGTTTATACACAGCAGAAAATGATGGAAATGTAATCTAATGCTGAATTTTTTCACTGTTTTGCCTGATTTAACACACAGACTGCAGGGAAAAGAAGAATCCAGCATCTGTCATGAGAAAAGAAAGAAGGGTCCTTTTTTTATACAATATTTTAAATTTGCACCAATAACAAACATCTAGCTTGCAACTTTAGGAAAAGCTTTAAGTTTTTAAAACTCCTCATTTATTTCTCCCTAGTAGCAGTAGTAGCAGCAGTCATGTATACTGTATTAGTACTGCATTAGCTCGTTTTAAAAATACATATTTAACCTTTTTTTGTCACCTTTCGTGCATTTAAAATACTTCATTTGCATTACGCTCATGTGTTTTATTTTGAGTTGGAGGGAGATACTTGCTGCTGAAGTGACTTGGCCAGTGAAAGGAGTCCCTGCTGTCTGTTTAATAAGGTTTATGTCTGATTTTAGCAAAGCGATAAAGGCAGCGTGGGAAGCATTTGGGTTTTGCTGGGTGAAGTATGACAGCTTATTTCTTCTCCTTGTAGGCTACAAAACACGGTAAGTTAGTCTTTGCTACACTTTATTTATGCTGTTTGTTTATTTTACAGGTTTCAGTTGAAATGCTTTGATGGTTTTGTCGTGCTATAGTAGTACTTTTATCATGTCTTGATGTTTTATTGGCATTTTTTCATGAAACATTATTGTTGTTGATATTAAAGTATTTTCTAATCAATCGGTCTGTCTGCACAGAAACACACGGTATCGGACGTACCAAACCTGCGACAGAACACTCCCATGACGGCGCTCTCCTCCACCACCCTCAGGTCTGCCAGCAGCGCCAGCTCCAGCCCTCCGGCCACAGCAAAGCCGCTCACTGCTGCTATCAACGGCTTGGACAGCTGCAAACGGGACGGACCCTGGAGGAAACGGCGGGGTCGGTAAATCCAAACATACAAGCACACTTACACTGCACATTAAGCCAAATGACTTACAATCACAGTGCAATAAATAAACACTGACAAACAAGCCGGGGTTTTATCTACCTCTGTCCTGCAGATGCCTTTATCCGCTAAAATGTTCCAGATTTCATTTTCTAATTCATTTCTCAGACTGTCAAACAAATCGGTAAGAAATGATCCAAGCTTTGGCTGCAGCTGAACAAATGAAGCATTGTGTATTCTGCGTGAGGCACAATGCTATCATTTCTGCAGAGGAGGTCCGCTTAACCCCAAAGATTCAACATGCAACCCAAACAGATTTTATGGAGGCTGAAGCTTTTATAGCTTACAGTTCATCGTTCTTGTTATGATCCAGACTCTTTGTCAAGCAACAGAAAGGTCTCCACAAGCCAGGACTTTCTGCTCATGTACTACACACACACACACACACACACCTGTAATCACATTCCTATAAATGAGCGTTCACAACTTGTCTTCTTGAATATGTAAAAATATATGTAATTTTTATGTTAAATAGAAACCTGCAGCTTTTTATAACATCATAATGAGATGGAGATATAAACCTCATAAGCACACACACATTTAGAACCAAAGCAATCCTCACCATTGGACCAGGACCCTTAGTGACATCTTGCTCCAATTTAAGGGGGGCGTTTTGATTGGCCAGCATTTTCAGATCATAACCAGCACAGAAATTCCCTCCTGAAAGAGACCACAAAATTACAAAGTATGGCAGCAGGAAAGCCAGGGAGGAAGGGAAAATTATGATAAAAAAAAAAAAACAGGGGGGTGGGGGGGCTGTTTGGATAGCAGTTTTCTTTCTTTTGGCTTGCTGGGACTGATGTGTTCACATCCACCGTACTCTCATTAACGGAGCAGCCAAACCCAGCGACCGCAGTCTCCTCCAGCAGATTCATGTGCTAATTACAACATCGCCCACGAGGCAAACAAGCACCACGTCACAGCGTCTTCGCTCTGCAACGCAAGAGTGATGAAACTGATTGTAACAAACACGTGTGCCAGCAACAGCCATCGACTGGGAACCCAGATTACAGCTACAGGTCAGTGTGGGAAAAGCTGGGTGTCCTGGTGTTAATGGGAACAGAGAGGAACCAGAGCCTTTCTGTTCTTATGAGAGGAAATGAGCAGAAGCTGGACATTTTCTTTTTACTTCTAATGTCAGCTCTGAGGAAGTGTGTATGTGTGTGTGTGTGTGTGTAATGCCATCATAAACAGCGCTTTCCACATTACAATAAAATTAAAATAATTGTATAAAATAATACGAGTATAAAGTAAAGTTTTATCTTGGTGAAATCATGTGCAAAGTAGTAATAAAATAAATATTTTAACAGTAGCAATATTTTTATAAAATTGACTTCCTTTACAGATTTTCAAAATAAAACAGAAACCTTTTAAATCTACACAAATCACTGTTAAACATGCAGAGCAACTTTAATTTAAGTACTTTTTGCTGCGTACTCACCTCACTTTACTACAAAGAAATACTGGTGCTGTGGTTTTGGCATCAGAACAGAAACCACTATGCACTGCTGCTTATTTATGGTTTGTGTCATTTAAAATGATTGTGTCTTTGTGCCGCTGAGCCCACATTTAAAATGCTGGGAAGCAACGTTTTAAGAGGGTCCCTAAATGTGAGAAAAGTTTTTACCATAATCCAGATCCGTTTGACTCTTCACTGCTGGAAACACGTCAGGCTGACGCTCCGGGTTTTCTCTGTGCCGCCATGCTGACGCAGAGCATGGAGGCCAGCCAGGAAGCATAAACCTCCCAGCAAGTTGCATACGTTAAAAAACAGCAGCTTTCCTTTCTAAACGGAGTCTTTTTGCACAAATCTCACCAAAATAAAAATATGAATAACATGCACAAGTTCAGCTTTTGGAGACTTTTTTTCCCTCTCTGTGTCACGTGACATCAACAACACAACCTACACTGTGTTAAAGCAAGGTACATAAACACTGATGGTGTCACGGCTGGTTCTACGTAATGCCTGACCAAAAAACAGCCACATAAACCTGATGCCAAAAACCCTTCGTGACAAACTCAGAACCTGCTGAAAGCAATTACTCTTCATTTCATAAGGTAAAAAAAAAAACCTGGCACTGAGAAATGAGAGGTGAGAGAGCGAATAAGATGATGCTAATTTGAACAAAATGGATTCCGTATGTTAGCAGAAACATTGCATCCACTCTGGATCCCCTTTGCTTGTCACGTCACAGCTCTGACACACTGCTAATCGCCTCGCAGGGTCAGCCGTCCTGTTTTCCCCGAGCAGCAGCAGAGAACAACCTGCTGACAGGAATGTGTGCTGGCTAATTAAAGTTACATCGCAGGAATTGTGGGAATTTTGCTCAAACTACCTACCGTGCTGCTAATTGCTAACCCGTTTAAGGCAAGAAAATGACTCTCTAACACACTGTTTTCAGTTCAGAGCTGAG
>JBAMIG010000019.1:14827112-14845016 GCA_037177335.1 Kiunga ballochi
ATATATATATATATATATAAATAAATAAATGTGGTCAGAAATACTGAGCCATTTATCAAAGAAACTGGCAAATAAATGGTGTGTTTTTAATATTATCTTCAGAGTTTTCCAAATGTAAAAAGTCTAAAAGATAAGTGCTGCTATTGAGGCGACTTAATGCATCAGCACTTTTTTAGTATACTGCTGTAACACAAAGCAATAACTAGAGAGGAGTGTAAATCTGTGTGTGTGGGAGTGGGACAGCGTAGCAGTGCATTGATACATCTTCTCACTGCTATGAAAAAAAATCCATATTTATAGCACATATCACAGCTACAATGAAATTCAAATACTTACAAAACCCATAAAGGGGAATGTTAACTGCTAAAATTATCATTATAAGTTAAACAAATTATATTTTTTATTAAATTATTTAAAACTCAACATTGGAAATCATACTACATGCACAAACCTTTGAACTGCGCAGAGCCAATCACAGTGCTAATACAGCGTTACTATGGATCGACCGAAGAAAGAGAGGGACGAGAGAAAGCGAGGCATGAAAAGGGGGGTGGTGGGGAGAGAAAAAAAAAGGGATTAAGTTAGAGTAGTAGAGGACAAACAGTAAAGGACATGGCAGAGATGGAGGAGCCACATTTTATTGAGGGAGAGAAACAAAAGAAGGAAGGAAAGGATCTCAAATGCACTTAAAAGGGGGAAGTTTCCAGGCAAAGCATGAAACTAAATGTTTTTGGGTCACGACAGACGCGTTGCAAATGTTGGGATTGGTGGCTTTAGCAAGCAAATTGCAGAAAAGGATGCAGTCCACCGTGCATTCAGCTTCACTGGCATTGTTTCATCTCACAACAGGCTTAATGAACTGGCAGTCTGGACCGGGAAACCTGCAGTTCTCTACAAGAACACGCAGCGAGGTGCACTCCCAAGTAAACAACACCGAGGACACACATGCACACAAAGGCCGAGTCATAAATAAACATAAAAAAAAAAACTTTGCAGAAACGGATCAAATGCACAAGTCAATGCATGCAGTATCAGTATGCGGAGCCAGAGCCGCTGTGCAGCCAGATAACAGCTTCTTTCACTGCTGCTGCTGGCTTCAAACCTCTTTCCCCCCTTTGCTCTGAAATGCACAGAAAAATGGATCTGTGGAGCCCAATGTCTTTGAAAATCTGGTGGTGGATTCAGAAAGGAACTTGATGCACATGATTTCTTTATGAGAAGAGCAACAATCTGCACCGGAGTTTGTGGTGAAATGTACCGCATTGCAAGGTCATGAGAGAAAGAGCTGGTGCAGTGTGTGTGTGTGTGTGTGTGTGTGTGTGTGTGTGTGTGTGTGGGGTGTGAAAGCAGGTTTTAGCAGCCTGCGTTGGTGTGACATCTACTCTCAGTTAAGCAGTTGATTTCACCTGCCAGGATCTGGAGCAGAGAAGATTCATCATTTGTTCGACATTTCTCCAAATGCTTCTTTTGGTTTGAAAAGCTCTGTGTGATGCGATACATTAATCCTATTAGGATCCTCCTCCTCCTCCTCCTCCTGAGCCAAACAGGACCAGGACTGACTGCACTTCCACCATTAGCAGCTGTAATCCTCACATTACATCCCTGGTTTCTTCAAAGACTGACTTAAAAATCATATTTACAGAGTCTTTAATCAGATTAAGTCAAATCTGCAGCACACTGAGGACACTAATTGATGGATTAAATACATTTCTGTTTGACTGAACACAGTAAAGAGACACTATAACAGGCTTTGTTATTGTGAATTCATCTAACTTAAAAATGCTCATGTCTGGAGCAAGTTTCAGTAGTTAAGGAGGGTTAAAGGTCAACACGAGTAAAAATATATTAAACTTAACACAAAATTATTGTGAAACTACCGGTCCTTTAAGCGCTCACCAGCAAGCTAAAGTCAGTCCAATGTAGACTCTTCTTTCTTAGTTTCTTTTGCCTCTCTTCATTAAAATGTCCTTTTACATTTTGCTGATGACTCAGCATCCACACGCTTAGAAATGGGCAGTGTATTGATATCCAGACTGCATTGATTAAAATGAGATGCAGTTATGCTTCTCACATGTGGAAAAACTGCATGTCTGGTAAAACTCTCAGTTCTTTTAAAATCAAAGTTATGTTGGTTTAATCAACCTAATTCCACCATATTTCATTTCATTTATCTAAGTTGCTTTTAACACCTCTCCACTGTAAATGCTTTTAATGGTTATGTACATCACTTTGCATTGTCCTGTGCATAAAATGTGCTTTACACATAACATTACCTAGAAACATTAAATGACCTCAGAAAGCATCAAAAACATGTTTTAAGTTTCAGAAAGTTCAACATGAAGGCTTTGTTCAAAATGACTCGTAATGTGTGACTAAAAACAAATAGGAAGCTAAATCAGAATACATGATAAAAATATAATATAATATAATATAATAATATAATATAATATAATCAACTACTTGTAAAATATTAGATGATAGTTTTAGAGGAGCTTGAAACAGAAATGGGAGGGAGATTTAACCAGAAATGGGAACATGAGATTCCCAGTGTTTCTGGCTTTTACAGTATAAGGATCCACATTATCTCCACTGGTTAGTGGTCAAACTATCCAGATGCAAAGCACCGTCTTTCCTACCAACACAAACAGGTTTAAGTCCTCTGATGTCCCAGTTTGGTGTGAACCCCTCTGAATCCTTTCTGAATAAACAGCATTATGTATTATTTCCTGCTGGCGAGACGACTCATGCTCAAACCAAATGGAGGGACTCTCATCCGACAACATTTATCCAGTGGAGGAGACAAGATGATTCGTGTAGAAAACGCCGAGTTCACAACATCAGAAGATGTGTTTCAATTAGAATTAACCATTAAAAACCAATTATTGATAAATTCTGTGTAGAAAATGTGGGTTTGTGATACAGATTCATGGTTGTATTATAGTAAATGAATATCATCCATTGATCTGTGTGTATTTAGTGCTGTGTACTTATATCTGACAGCATTTTAATGTCAGATATCTTTTAACTGTTGGAGAAATTTTGAAAAAAAATTTTTTAAAAGAAACTAAAATAAACAGTCTTAATAGAAAATCAGTTTCTCATCTTAACACACTTATTTTCATCTTTTAATCTTCCAAAAGGCTTAAAAATAGGCTTCCTTTATTACAGTTACTGAAGACATATCAAAGCGTTTTCTTTGAAGCTTCACAGATAGATGTCTCTATCAGTTTCTTTTTCCATCCCTGGACAAAAATAACCCCACATCATTCTGGGATAAAAAATAAATGACCACTTTCTGTTCAACCTCACTGGTTGCTTAAATCCAACATTGACAGGAGGATTAAAGAGAATTTAAAAAAAAAAACAAAAAAAAAACATAGAAGGGGAAGAAATTTACCAGAAATAAATTCCTACCATTGGATAAGGCCTGCTGAAGCTCGGAGTCCGATATCACTCCACTCCGGTCCTTGTCGACCCTGGGGAGGAAAACAGAGATTAGCTGCCTCCTGTTGTAACTGTTTCACACCTGCACACACTCCAGCACACAATAGCCGCGGTCATCAGCACTCACAAGCTGAAACTGTACCCCCCTCGGCATGTGTTAGTCTTTCAGCAGCGTGTAGAGGATGAATGGAGTCTTCTGATCAGGGTGAAAAAGGGAGCTTGTACATCTGCAGTTCAGGGAGACCAGCCAGACAAATATGGAGTGTTTGGGTCTGTAATTATGCATGTTGATCCTTCTTGAAAGGGAAAGGTCGTGCTACTGTTGTGCAAATATTCGAAGATCTCAGAGTATGTAAAACATTTTTTAACTGGGCAGTGAAAGCAAAAAGTAAACGTGCACCAGCTTTACGGTTATGCAAGACAAAAAAAGCTGTAAAACGTCCCTTCATTCATTTTAAAATGTTATTTAAGACTAGAAAAGTTTTTTTTTTTTTTTTAAAAAGATCAATTATTTAAAAACATTATCTTGTCTTTGATTCAATTTAACAATCTAACCATGCATTAGTATGCATGGCATCCTCAGTTTTCTTTGTCGCAGCATATTGCTACTACCTTCATCAATCAGTTTAGTCAAAATGAAAGAAATTCAGAACTAAAGTTATCTTTTGTGGCCAAAATAATGTTTTCCTACAAGTATTTTGGTACATTTCTTACTGAAAAACAAACAATACTGTCAAACTGTTGACCTCGTTGACCAAAATTGTTAATTCTCTCATGTTAACTGCTAGCCTGCCAATAGTGTTTTCTATTGACATTAGCCTTTAGCTAAGCCTTTTTTACATTTTGATGTGCAGCATGTTGTGATTTCTGAGGAAAGAAAGAAATTTCCAATAAAGATACTGCTGTATCTTGTGTATATTTGATTTGTTTAACTAAAAGGTTTCAAAACTGATTCAGCCTTGGATGTTTTTATTGTATTTAGCTACATGATGATAGGATAATGACGGGTTATAATTAAGGAGGATGGGAAACTTTTTCTATCCAACGTTTTCAATCAAGCTTATCTATCGCACCACACATTTATAGATTAATATATATCATTACCAAATGATCATTGAACCATGTTAAAAAAACTATATTAATCCTCTGTTCCATCATATGAATCAGTTGGGTTTTCCTGCCTTTTTATCCATCTGTCATCATGTCAGACTGAATTACAGCACACTGAGGATGCTGTGTTGTCAGTAAAAGCTGATAAGAGAAAATTGATTAAGTAGAAGTTTGCATGGAGTTGTGCTCGTGTGCATCTTATATACTTTAGAATGTAATCACTGCGATTTAGTTTGGAAATCTGTTGTCTCTTGTGTACTGCTTTGGTCTATGACAACCACAAAGCCCTGAGTTTGAGGTTTTAGAGTGCATTAGTCATGAAGATATTTGGTTTTTATATCCTTTTAAAGGTGAAGTAACAAAGCATCCCATTGTGTCTAAATATTGCTCCATTCCTCGATTATAGGACACTATATGACCGTTTCAGACCTGATAAAAGCCCTAGTTGTAATGATATTTTGGGTGCCTCTCTTTAAAATTCTCACCAAAGCTATCGTCTTTACACATTTCCCATCATCTAAAGTGGAAATGAGCGGGCCACTGGGGATGACAGGATCCTCCCACTGACATGTACCCTGCCAGAGTCTTTATTTCAGTTTCAAAGGCAGTGCATAAAATATTGACATTTCTGTTATGATATCTGCCAGTTTGCAGCTGCTGTATTAAAGCCCTGAGGCTCAGAGTGGCTATTTTTCAGTATCTTTTATTCCATCATTTTTGGACAAGTGCAAGTAACTGATAATAAGGCAACTAATAATCCCATAAGAACCGTTTTCACTTTGTTCTGACTTGAAGAAACTGATGCTTTTTGTAGGAAAGTCTGGACTCAGACACGTTGTAATGGTTTGTTTTGAACGTAAGACATGAGGTTGATTATTTATTCACTTCTCATTCAAACTTAGTGATGCTGAGCGACATTAGTAGCCACAGCTGCCCTGGAGCAGATTGACGGAAATGTAGCAGCAAATCTGCCAATCTGAGCCATCAACCGATCAATCATACACAAGTAATGCCAACACTGGTGGCAGAGAGGGACAAACAACGTCAAAACAGTAATTTATCCTTGCAGAGATAATTCTATGATTTTACACTGATCTATAACAACAGCTGCATCATTCAAAAAGGAAATTCATGTTCAATCTAATAAGTTTTCCCTTTACTATGACTTCTAGGGCATCTAAACACACCATGTATTTGAAGGAATGCACTTATTTAATTAGGAAATTTTCCAAAAGGAGGGTTTGAAAACTGGGACAGGGCTAAAAGAGGAAAAAAAAACATTTATATTACTTTGGTCAAACTGAGAATTAGTTTTTATACATTCTTTTCCTTAATTCAAAACACATGTCAAATTACTAAGTCAAATATGCCTCAAGGCAAATAAAAAGCACATCAATAACATCACTGTTTCATTTTAACTGTGTACAATCTGCTTGCAGATTAAATAAAAGCTTGCCATGTTAAATTAAAACAAGATTTATTAAAATATCAAAAGTTAAGTTAGTAAGATAAGAAACATTCATTTAGCAATGATTCGTCATGTGAGGTGCAGAGATGTGAAAACCTCAGCAGGCTGAGTTTAGACACAAATAACTATCCCTACAGCTCTGAAAACACAGTTTAGTCAAACATCCAGTGACTCAATCGTTCCTTAGCAACCCGCCCGGCCCAACGTGCTCATTCAACAAACACTGTCTGAATACCAGCATAAGAGGAGGAGAGGAAAACGGGGAAAACCCCAACATTCGGGGAAGGAAAAAAAAAAAAGAAAGCAAAACACACATACAAGACGAGCCCAGTGTGGCCTCTGTGGGCTGGATTCCTGCTCTCAACTGTGATGCAATATTTCCATGTCTAAAGCCTCCGTGGCTTTCTTTATGGTGATCAGATATATGTTTATGTTCACCTCCAACCATGTAAATGAAGAAAAGCAAACACAGAAACTTGCTTTCCCAACTTAGGAGGAGAAAAAAAAACACGACTCTGCTGGATCCATAAACGAAAGCCTTGTGAATGTGAAGGTGTGGATAGGTTTGGGTTGCTGAAAGGCAGAGGGGTCGTCCAGCCCTTACCAAACACTGACAGATTAACTGAAAGGAGGTGTGTGTGCACAGCATAAGCACTCGATTCTCACACAGTTACAGCCTTCATCACTGCAACTCACTCCGCCTCAGGCAAAGTTACCTCGCAAGTGCAAAAAAAAAAAGGGAAAGCATCATTAAAAAGCCCTGAATTACCCGCAGAATAGAAACCATCTGGTGTTTCCATCTTTACGCTGTCAGAAATATGCAGCAGGACAACATGAAATCAGTTCTTCCACTCAGATTTTCCCATGTTTCACTTTTTCCTACAAGGCAAATGAGACTAGAAGAACTCCACCCAGCCTTCTTTCCACATAAAAAAAAAAACAGTCACGTCATTGCAGAGGAAAAAATGAAAATTAAATTAAAGCTTCTCTCACAAAAAGCCTCTTTACTTTCCACTTCCAAACCTTAATAGTTAGTATTTAGGATAAAGTGAGTCTGATTATGACGATATTGCTGCATAGCAACAAACCTGTTTTCAATCTAAAAAAAACTACTTTAATCCTGTCTTACCTGCAAACATTTTTCCCATACCTTCATTGAGAAAAAAGAAGTTGATTCATTTAGCAATCAGTCACGTGTCCTCTCTTCACCCATGACCCTTACACTGCATATAACAATAGTGAAAAGTAAGTTACACCGCATTGATGGCTTTACGAAAGCAATTCAGCAGCAGGGCGGTGAGTCACCGACTGGTATGTATGCATATGTGTGTGTGTGTGTGTGGGTATGGCACATAAATTGAGAGACCTTCCTGTCAACTATGCTCTACTGGCTCTGATCACATGACCGAGGGAATTCCAGCAAAGCTCTGCCAGATATTCACCGAGGGGCAGCAGATGAGGCAGCAGTTGCAAGAGATGACTGCAAACACTCATGGCGGTCATGATGCCTGTATTTTGTTTGACATTTACATTGAGGATGACTCCATGTAGTCATATCTGTCAGGAAGACTGTTGCTCCTCCAGTGAGTTGCAGCAGATCTAAACAGGGATAAATGTGTACATCCGACCTGATTTCTCTGAGCTTTTGCACCACATATAAATAATTTGTTAAGGTCGGCCAGAGCCTTGCATTGCCCGCAGTATTTCAATGGTGTGAGAAACAAATCCTCTGCAGTATTACATAATTGTATAGCTTATTATTACCGGGAGCCAAACCATATCACTGTTACCTTAACTGTCTACTTTCATGACTGTCACAACTGCTGACATATTGCAGAATCAGTCTGTGATTAAAGGTATTATAATCTCTGGTGAAGTCACATCAATGGGTTAAGAAAACCATGACATGTTCCCATGTCACTCCTAGAAACAGATACCATGTACTGTAAGTATCTACAATATGAATCCTCATATTGACAGACCAGGTGCAAACTTCATGGTGGGAGGGGAGAGAAAGTCCTCAATCTGGTATGAATTAAGTTTTTAATGATTTATCTCTCCACATAATAACTATCAGGAATTCCTGGAAGTCTTTAAACTCTGTTAAAGTCTCGTTGTTGGTGATGACGTCATCGACCAAGCTGATTGAATAATTATTGCGACTTCTTCGCGGAATTAATGTGAGACCAGCTGTGGAGACGAGTCAAAGCTAGCTTGTTAGGCGGACCTGTAACTGCCTGATAACTCATTTCACCGCGGATATTTGCTCCAACCCGAACACAGCTGAAAAGACCCCCACCCAGCCCCTCTTTCTCCCTGTCCGCGCAACACACGACAGCAGTTTTCACTGCGGAGCTGACTGAGAGCACACACACCGCGGCGTGACTAACCACCTTTTCTCCACTCACCTCTGGAAGATATTCCACAGAAATCCCTGATCCGAAGGAGCGTTGATATGCGGAGGGGCTCTATATGGGCTGTGATACGCCATTTTTGTTTTTGTATAACGAAGGCTGTCAAAAACAAAAATTCTGCAGGGGACGTACGGACTGTTTCTTCTTGCTGTAGTTTCTCTTCCCGGCTGGTGCTTCTATCAGACTTCACCACCCTGCGTTAACTGCCTGCCTCCTCGCGCACAAGAGGCGGGGCCAATCATTCACCACTACCCATAATGAACGTGACGTCACGCAGTTTCTCTTTTTCTTTATTTTGTCAACCAGAGACTGTCCTAGGATCAGATCTTTAGGAGTGCCAAGAACCCAGAGAGCTGCCCGTTTAGGAGAGATCATTTTCAGTGTTTTGTAAACAGATGAAAGAAAAGCAAAATAGTTTTTGGGAAGTCTTTGAATAAAGAATTAAATCTGATAAAGGTTATTTGAATCCTGAGCGTCCTGTGATGAACTGGCAACCTGTCCAGGGTGTACCAGTCTCCAGTCCCAACACTGAGTTGTTAGAAGTTGTTTAGAAATAGATTGGAATAATAAAAGAAACATGGTAACCCAAATTTCTGATTATGGTTAGTGTACATGTGCTTCTAGAAAAATTTCAGGTGAATAAATAAATATTTTACCCGTACACACACAGACATGACTAAGGATCACACACTGTTTTTAGGGCTTTATTTTGTAGATCCATATCAATAACTAAATCTGTACTAATTTCACTTTTATATCAATGTAATACAACTAGGCACCAGTAGTGAATATGAAATTCGAACTTAATAATAATGCTCATGTTAAAATAAAGTATCAGCAAAAACATCATAGTTAGATTTTCCTGCGGTATTTAAATGAATCACCAAGATCTACGTTTGAATGGCATTTTCGCAATCTGATTGGTCAAGTCGGATTTATAGCGGGAAATCATCGACAATTATTCCTTTAGCTAAAAGTGAGCCTCTCTCATTCTTCAAATTTAAGGCTTACTTTTTAGTGATTACTAAATCTTAAAAAATGTTTTTCTACCAAAATGTCCTACAACGTCACACGGGGCGTTTTTCTACAGTATGGTAAGTTTGAAAATGCTATCTTGTTAGCTCTAGATTTAAGCTATCATTCCATCTAGTTTGTAGCTAATGTAAGCTAACCATTAGCTTAGCCACTTAGCCTCTGAATCCCCTATTTTCTTTTTTGTATATTTTGTAAATAAGCTTTGTTTTCTAGGTTAGCGGCTACTAGAGGTATCCGTGTCACTCGCAGAGAGTTTCTCAGTGTTAATGTGAAGCAAATTTGGTAAGAATGACCACTTTTTCTGAGCACTTTTGTTACAAGAAAAACCTATTTGATTCAGGTTTGAGTTTTAACCAACATTGGTCTGTTAAACCTTATTATATAGTTATTTTTATATTTAATTGGTTGGATTTTGTTTGGTTCTTTGTCTCTTTCTCTCTATTATGATGTTGTAAAGATATTTACTTATACTTAATACATATTTGGACCTTGTAGTACATGGAAAGCTAATTTTATAATATTACATTTTAGCATTGCTGTCTTTTCATATCAGTTTTTCTAATGAATATGAACCTTTTCCATGAATTGATTCAATTTACCATTTTGAACAAATCATATAAAAAGACATTCAGTCGTAATTTATTACTCAGTAATTATAATTCTTCATAGTTTAAATGAACAGCTGATCTAATCTAATATCCTCAGCTGAACACATCAAACTTAAAGTTTGTTGTCTGAAAGATCTTTAACATATATTTTGGTGCGAGACCTAACATTTAAGGCATTTAAGGCAACGTTATCAATTCCAAAGGCGCAATTAATTTGTAGCTCAGTCCGATTTGCATTACTTATCAATGTCAGAACAAGAAACAGCTTGTCATGTCAGGAATGACAGACAAAAAGAAACACCTCCTGTGTGCTAATTGATGTCTCGATTTACAGCGGGAACATTTTGGACTATGTGACTGGACAGGTTCTTTCGCTGCAGCCAGACCAGCCCAGGCCTCGCTTCTCCCTCTATCTGTCATCCCAGCTGCAGTATGGAGTGGTTGTGGTCTACCACAAGCAGTGTGTCATCCTACTCGGTGAGATAAAAGGGGAGTACTCCTAAATCTAAGGAACAGAAAAAATTCTGATGACATTTTGTGGATTGTTTATATAAAATATAATCTAGATAACTGCAAGAAAAGGTGGATAAAAAAATTAACAAAATTAGGGATTAGTTAGCTAAATCAAAGGCTAATTTATTGTGGAATAATTATTTTACCCACAAATTATTTGGACTGTTAATAAATCAATCCTACATTTAAAAAGAATATATATTTTTAAATTGCTGTTTTCTTTTGTATGAAGCTAAAACAGTGCTGTTTTCCAGCACATCCTCATGCAGCGTGATTTAGAAGCCAATGTGTAGTTGATGAAAACAGTATCACTAAACAGCTCAACACACTTGATTCATTCAAGTATAAAATACACCCTGATACTGATGCTCCATCTAGCAGCTTCACAATCGTACAATTGTCAGAGTTCATGAAAACTGAAACACAATGCAGGAAGATCAGCGGTGGGAGATGCCAGCAACCTGACAGTGTTTATTATGCAGAGCGGCATTTCTTTCTCAGCATTTCTCAGCTGGTTGTGAAAACTTTGAACCCATTTTCTGTTCTCTAGAGGAGGTCCAACAAACTATTGATCGCCTGCTGCGCTTTAAAGGAGCAACACTGATCAACATGGCAGAATCTGACAGGTATACACACACACACACACACACTGGTACCTTTAGGCATCCATATTTGTGTAACTGAATTAAAGATTTTTAGCGGAATATCAGTGATTGAAAGACTGAAGAGAAGATCAAGTTTTTTAGAGCAAGTAGACAACCGGAGGTATTCATGTAAACAGCTATATGAATGTTTGATGAGACACATGAAGCATCAGCCCCGTATCGGTATTTGTTCAAAACATGCTCCTTGTTCATTTTTTCCAATATGTCTTTATTATTTAGATAAGCAAATAGACCCATATTTAGCTTGTAAATCAGTGTTTGCAAATTATTCTGATGGTTTTAGTAAAAACAAAACAAAGGTGCACACATATGACTCATACACACATAACACTGCATGTGACTCATAAGTTACATTACTGCTGCAGTGGATTTGACATAAACAAACAGATCAGATCAGTTGGCAGATTATTTTGATACATTTAAAGATCACAAAACAACATTCTCACAATAGAAGCCTTTATTGTCCACTATATGAGGAAAGAAGAAAGCACCTATGCTGCAGAAGTGATGGCGACACTGTCTGGTCCTTCTGGACAGTGTCTTAAGAATATAATTTCTACATAAACACAGTTCATTTCACAAGGTGACGAATATTCATTTACAAGCTCAAAATATATACAGATATGATTTCATCTAAATATTTTATCTAAGTAAAATATACACAGGGGGCTAGATTAGTATTTGCAGAGGCTCAATTCTGGATAACTTCAAGTCCCTTTTGTGCCAACAGATTTGAACACTCCCCAAAAAAGATCCTTAACTCCAAATTGTTCCCCAGTTTATGAAACGTGGCTACCCACTGATGTCTTTTTGAGGTAAAATGATCTGCCATGGTGATCATGTTGAAGTATATCACTGCTGGTGGCTTTTTTATGTGCCAGGATGACCTTGGACATTCCTGACAACCTGCAGAGGATGGAGGAAGCTGAGGGAGCTCAGGACCCCTTCTTTGGTCTCATGGAATCCTATCAGCTACCCACCCCTCATGAAATACACCAGGTTCATTTACACGCTCGCATCTTTTCAGCCTAATACTGATGATATCAGACATAATAACATGACTGATTGATACTTGTTCTTCATGTCAGATACTTATTCTGGTCATATAAAACAGCATTTTATAGCAGGAATAACATTTAACACAGCTATTGGGTCAGTTTTACATAGCTAAACTTCTGGGTTTGAAAACATCTGCTTTTTGATCAAATAAATAAATTATTATAATAGTGAGGTACTCAGACCCCTTTTAATACAAACCACAAGGTACTGTTTATAACACACATGCCAGAGTCCAGGCCCACAGGCCATATCCGGGCCTTAACCTATTGATTTATTATTAGAACCAATACTACATTTCTCACAATGCAACCGTGATGCTCTGAGCGGGAGGCAGATACATTTCATCATTCAATAACATAACAGTAAAAGTCAACCTTCAGATAGAATACCCATCAAAAAATGTCAAAAAGGAAGGTGGACACTGAGAAACGGGCGTTTCAAACAAGTTTGGAGTCGGAGTACATGTTTACTGAGAAGCAGGAAAACCTGCAGGAAAACGTTTCTTCCCGGAAACAATGCCCCAACTGCGCATCCAGGATACTTAAACAATGTCCATGTTTGGCAGCACTTACCTGTGTGAAAAACTGTTTTCTTTGATGAAGCTAAACAAACATCACACAGAGGTCGACTTAATGCTGAACACCTCCACCACATCCTGAGGGTTTCCTCAGCACAGAGCCTGACCCCAAACACTGATGAGCTGTACATCAAGTATTAGCCTCAGCCTCAATAACATAGTGCAATAACAGAGTTTACTCAGTTAAAGTTTAGAAGGTAAAGTTAAATTTGTTTTTACTGCACATGGGACTTTTCTTGTTTTTATGTTAGTAGATTTTGCACTTTATTTTGTTTTATTTCAATCCAATTATATTTTTAAAATATGTCAATTAAGTGAATGATAGAAAATTACTGATAATATTTATTTCTTTGAAGTAAATTTAGCAAATCTTTTCCATTTCCTTGAGAAAATATACTGATGCTGTCTTGAATAATACAGCTTCATTCATTTAAATTTTCATGTTATAGGGACTTTTAAACAAAGGAAGTTGTCTTTTGTGCCTGTTGAAAATCACATAATACTGAAAGAGCCATAAGAAAATACTGCTTTATTTATTTGATTTTATAGTGATATATTTTTTAGGTTTACCACCGGTTCACTAGACTATATGTGGTCCTTTTTTCAATGACATTAGATCAGTCCGGCCCTTGTCTTGTGGCTAAATCTTTAAATTGGCCCTCTGTCCATTTGACTTTGACCCCTGTTTTATTACAGAATGAAAAAATCACTTTTGTTTTACCCTTTTTATAGAACAAACCAGTAATATCTGACTCATTAGTTCATGGCACAACACACACAAGTGTTAGGCCTCCCATTTGTTAACTCATTAGATTTTTTTCCAGCAGATAACTAACTCTAACTCACTTTATTTTCCATCACGCTGGCAGACATGGTCAAACTTTGACCTGCTGGTAATTTCTGTGGACTTCATTCATTACGAAACAAAGACAATATAGAACATGCATGTTATTGTTTCTTACTAAAATGTCTTCATTGCAGTCTTGAAAAACCCAAACTGAAAGTTAAACTATATGTAATGTGTATTTGTAGATAACTGTTGTGAATGCAGAGATGGAATCACTCCAGTCTTTGTTGCCCAGTCCCAACATCACAGTGGACAATAAGAGTGAGACTCATTTTTAACTGTTCAAACATGTTTCTGTGAAAGTTTCTATACTTATTTGAAATATTTGTGGTCTGTTTTATGGTTATATATTAGGGTTTTTAAACATTTGGGGGTTTTGCCAGATGTGTAATTGCCAATGTGAGCAGCATTTACTACAGACTTATTGCAGAATTTTCTCTTGTTTTTTAGGGCTTTGAAAGATCCAGCAGTGACAATGAAAATAGCTAAACATGCTGCACTAAATACAACTCACTAATTAGTTTTGGGCAATCTGTAGGTTAAATTTACTAGTTGGGTTCCAGGATTTCTTTTTTTTTTTCATTTCATTTCTTTTCTTTTGCTTTCTTTGATTTTGTTTTATTTTATTTAAATTTGTTTTATTTTATTTTATTTTGTTTTATTTGATTTGATTTTATTGTACACATTATACTTATTTGTTTCATAATTAAATTTTTTATCTTTAGTTTTAAATATTTTTTTTCTTCAGTATTATATTTTAGTTTAGGTTTTTATTTATCTTTGGAGAATAATTGATCATTTAAAAATGTAATTTATTAAAGGATTCACTCACACTTGAGTGAATCCTTTAATAAATTACATTACATTTCAGTTTATTAACTACATTTAAGTGAATTTAATAAATAATTTAATAATTTTTATTTATAATAATAATAATAATAATTTAATAATTAATTACATTTAAGTGAATCACAAAAAGCACTCTTTTTGTGAGTGCTTTGCTATAAGTACAGATAACATCTTAGTATTGTCATATAAAATGTGCTATTAAGAAGTGGAATAATCGGAAGTGTTAGTGACTTGTAATTTTGCTTTCTGATAAACCTGCTTTTAGATGAAAATTAATAATTGTAATAAAAATCTTGCATCCTTTCTGTACCTGGAATATATATTCTTTTCCTGATTTGTCCCTTTTTTACAAGTTTGGTTTCCTTCATGTCCATCCAGTCATCCTCAAAGAGACGGAGGCGTTGGGCATCAACACTGATGAGGTAAAGTCTCTCTCAGAGTTCAGGTACAGAAACCATCTCTGTCATCAGTTTCAGATGCTACAGATAAACCAGAGCTGCATTGTGGATAGAGTGCACGTCACATCTCTACAGAACATCTCTGTCACACATTAGATGTTTGCTTTGCCTTCTCATACTATGTTATGAGAAAGCTCATCATGCCGTCTGATATATTTGTGTTTTAATCTCATTTTCCTCTAAATGCACCTCTGTGTATCAGCAGAGCTTTAAATGAGACAGAGTTGAATTGTTTTAGTCAATGAAGCGATGTTTCTCCATATGATTTAGGTGTATCGGTTTCATCCTCCTCATTCTGTCCCTCAGGGACAAATAGATGCTCCTCCTAAAGCATCGTCAGCTGATGAAGTCCATTTTGTCTTAATAAGATCTGACTTAATTATACCAGTGTGCCTTCACAGAGACACGCTGTTCACATCTCTGCTGGCCTCTGCCTGCCTGTCCCGTGGCTTTATTTTTGCTGTGCAGTAAAAATCTACTGATATCCACACGTCTGTTTTCTTTATTCTTTTTTTTATCTTACCTTTATTCATTCCTGTAGACACAGAACTAACCAAACATTGAGCCTCTATTTGTATATGTCATTCCCATTTTGCCTCATCCTCTGACTCCCCCTGTCAGCATTTTACCGGAGATGACCTTCCTGAAGCCACAGTGAGAGACATTGAGTTGTTGATGGATCAACCAGATCAGTTCTGGAGAGGTGTGTTGGTTTGACTTCTAATAAGTATTAATGTTAAAGATCCTCTCTACACTATTATCACCAGAGCAAAAACTGAAGCTAAACTCAGAAAAAATTTAATCAGAGAAGAGTTTGACTGATGTTGGGAAGTTGTGATATGATTATTTTGTGTTTTGGTGGAAAACATCATCAATATCTTGCTTGGATAAGCAGAAAGAAAGATACTGTATTTTGCGTTTGCATAGTAGCCTTTAACAGATGATATCATTCTTTTGTTTTCAGTGTCTTTAATATGTTCTGTTTTGTTTTTCTCTGTGCAATTTGTTAGCAGAGGAGCAGCCGACACATGAGGGGACCAGAGAGCAGGGAATCCTGTCCTCTATTGACCAGTAAGTCTAAACTGACCAAATATGAGAGCCTCATCGAGAAGCATTGATAAAAGAGAGAGGTGAACATATTTGGTGGAGTGTGAGCTCCTGTTTTTGTCTCTCAGGCTGAACACAACATTTGGGACAGAGCGGGACAGTATGTGGTTGCTGGACAAGGGGACGGGTCTGCCTGTGGAGGTTCCCGTGGCTGCTGCTCCCGCCGAAACGACACCTCCACATGTAGCAATGCCAAGCCCATCCTGTGGGGCGTCTGTGAAGCTGCAGGACGGACCAACAGGAAGTCCCACTGAAGAGGTGATTTAGACACCGTGCAACACATTTTCAAAGCCCATGGTGGAGTTTTATTTCTAACTTTATCAAGATGCTTTGATAAAAAATACAGAACTCAGGTCCTGATATGATGTGAGATGGTTTTACTGAGTGGAGCTCAGATCAGACCAGATAAAAGCCCACAGAGAAAGCCGTAATAATACATGTGAATCACTCCAGTGCTGATAGAATCAGCTTGTTCAGCTCTGCGAGGGACATGGCCTCTGTATCTGTATTTCATTTATAGCTTTTTACTAAATAAAAGGGATATTTTTCTGATTTTCACTACAAATCTGGTCTGTGGGTTTCCATTGGAGCACATGAGCTGCAGTTCTCCTAAAGTCTAGTTGTGCAGATGAGGTTCTGGAGAATTGCAGCACATAGAAGGTGTCCAGCTTGCATTATTTTTTTTTAGTTTTCTACTTGTGGAGGATTTATTTTGAAAACCTTTCTCTGGAAAACTCTGAATTTCACTGTTTGACGTCATGTTTCTCTGAAACAAAACAGGTCACATGACCCATAGGTCACATCAGGGGTGTTTCCATTACACTTCTACATCAAAGTCTGGAAAACCAGATACTGGCATTTCTGTTGCCAGTTTTTTTATTGTGATAATTAGAGTTTTAAAAAAGCAACATAATTTCCAAACTTTTAGTCATTCAGACCTCGGTTAGACATCGTAATTATACTTATTTAGGCAGGGAAAGCACGAAACTGGTCCAGTGACTTTCTGGCTGGTCGATGACTGATCCTCTTCCTGAGCTACAGACTGATGCTGGGAGAGCTTTGCTCCATACCCCACAGCTCATTTATCATTGTGTTTGCCATCAGGTGCAGGAGGGTGTTCCCGCTCTGAGGCAGCATGGCAGAAGACGCAAGCGTCAGCTCATCTTTGCAGACCCTGAGGTTCAAATATCTGACGATGCCATGAGGAAGCAGATAGAAAATCCACAAACTGAGACGCAGCAGCTGGTACGTAGCAGCAGCATAGTTTCCTCAATGTTTGTTATATATTTTAATGTTTGGGGTTTTTATATCAGCACCTACTTAATATGTTTTTATTTATTTCAGTCTGATGTGATCCTAGACTATTACTCAACCAAGCGTGCCACTCCTGCACAGCTCTTCAGCAACCCGTGTGGATGTAAGTGCCAAGCATTTTGCCTCTCCAGCTGATGTAACTGCACAAAATCAGCCATTGGTGCTGCGGGTGACAGCTGCATCTCCAGTAGCTCTCCGCTCATTTTAACTATTTGGGTCTTTTTTCTGTTTACTTTCTGCTCTTCTTGCAGAGATAGTGTTTATGTTATATACATGTATATTCAGTGAGTGTTTTTGCAGCCGTACTATCTGCTAGCTGTTAGCCTGCAGCCATACTATTTGCTAGCTGTTAGCCTGCGGCCGTACTATCTGCTAGCTGTTAGCCTGCGGCCATACTATCTGCTAGCTGTTAGCCTGCAGCCATACTACCTGCTAG
>JBAMIG010000019.1:14859020-14873440 GCA_037177335.1 Kiunga ballochi
TTTTTAATTCTTTTCTATATCTGTAATGCTTTTACTGTTTCCATGTAAAGCACTTTGAATTGTCCTGTACATGAAAGATGCTGTATAAATAAACCTGCCTTGCCTTTGTGCTCTGTATTTGTGTCATGCATCATATTTCAGTGAGATTAGATCAGGATAAAAATCTTACCGATGGCACCAATGGCAGACACAGCCAGTTCTTTTATCTTGAGGTTGTCTGCGTTGTGGAGAGCAGACAACATGGTTTCCATCAGAGTGGGGAGGTAGGGCTCAATGTCAGCTCCTTTTTTAATGAAACAAGTGAGGTTTTTATTTGTTTCAGTCTTTCTGAACAGACTGAAAACATGTGTAAACAGTGGAAGAGTTTAACGGTCAATCAGCTGGTGCAGTTTTCCACTTTACCTAAATTCTCCATGAAGTTCTCCAGGGCATAGAAGGCTTTGGTGACATGGCTGACTTTAGCCTCATTGAGGGATGACAGGTAACCCAGCAGCAAAGGCATCAGCTCTGCACAGTACTTACTCACTTCAGGCTGAGTAGAAATGTGGGAAAAACATGGTGAGCAACAAAAACATAGTTAAAGTACATATATGTATTAAAACACAAGCAAAATTTAACCCAATATTATGGAATCAATAGTTTTTCTCCAGCCCTGAACTCGCATTCTGAAAATAGCATCAGAACTGCAGTTCAGACTGTTGTGATACTAAAATATGTGCAGAAATCAGTATTTATATATAAACATATTATTCAGCACCGCATGTGATAAATAACCAGGTCAGTCAAACTTACTTGTAAATGTTCAGAGAATTGCCCGAGAGCAAACAAAGCAGCACTGCGCACCACCTGATTGCTGTCTGAAAGACTCTGACATACTGTCTGCAGCACGGATGACAGCATCCTGCCGTTAATGTGAAGAGAAAAGATGGAAAAACATCCTGAAATATCATTTTTTGCTATCATTTTAAGGACTACAAACAAAAAAAAAACCCTGCAAGTTTCCTCAAACAAGTGGAACTCAAGGCAACTTCTTTCTGAACGTACTTGTTGCGTATGTGGTCTGCACATCCTTCAGCCAGCACGGCAAGACACATGAGACCTCCCTTCTTTTGATACGGGTTTTCACTGGTAAGGCAGCTTTGAGTGAGAGGAACCTAATGCACAAGACACAATGATGTTGTGAAGAAGCAGCTGTATGAGTCTGTGTACTGTTCAGCAGATATTTAACATCTAAATGACTTACAAGGTGTTTAAACAGTTGTTCTGGAGGCATGTGAAGTGCCATGGTGTCAATCATCTGCAAACAGGACACGTTCAGTTTCCTTCAGCAGAGAAAAATTGATCTCTGTTCATTTTAACAAAGCAGAACAACTTTTCTCCACCTGGGCTGCGCAGTGTTTGGGATTATCGTTGTCCTTATCATCGCAAATGTCATCTTCCTCATCCTCGGGATCCTGTTCACCGGGGGGAGGGGCTGCAACCAGAATGGGGAAAATGGCCTGCAGGATGGGCTGCAGCAGCTTCAGCTTCAACACCGTCTAAAACCCGGAGAAAGTTTATTTTAGTACATGATGCTGTTTCATTTACTTTGTTTTATAAAATATAAAATAGAAAAATAGTAATTAATGAAATCAATGAAGACATTTTAAAATATTCACATAAAATATTAGTTTTTTTTCCACTTAAACATAATCTTATCTGCATCTTCTGAAGGAAATAATACGTGCAAACAAAGATCACCTTTAAAGGACATTTAAATGAATAATTAGCCTGGAAGGACTCCATGGCTGTAGATGCAGCAGATGAACCAGCTGTTTAAAGGAGCTCTACCTTGCTCTTTAGCCTGATGAGGAAGGTGATGCAGGAAAGTGCTTTGACTCGTAGCGAGTCACTCAATTCCGTGTTGCTTCCCACCTAACAAACATTTAGTTCTGGGTCAATTTAAAATCAAATACAGATCATATAACTAAGAGCAAAGCTCTGACCCTACCTCCAGGCAAAAATGGACAATGTAAGCAACATGAGGCATGATAATGGACACCTCAATCTCTGTGAGCTCAATAAACACCTCCATGGCTTCACTGGCTTGATCCTGACCAAAGACAAAATGATTTGAGTGAGTTCATTCATCTGTAGCCTCAGATCTGAGCACAAACGCACCAACAATGACATGTTTCAAAGTCAGTTTACCTGATCGGCCTTGATGAGGTGCTTCAGAGCAACAATCAAGCTTGGGATGATATCCCGCATGGGTGTCTGCAGAGTAAAATGCAACATCCTGCATTAAAAAGTGCAGTTAAGGTCTTCTAAATGTCCATTTCTTATTTCTAATGAAAACTTTAGGTGCTGCACAATATATCTGAACTTAAGTAAGACCCATTTAAAAGATTCCCAAACCGTAATAGGTTATCTATCCAAATTCAATTCGCAATCCGGTCAAAAGACAAAGAAAAAGCAGCGGTGTTGCCTCACAATCTCATCTGAGCCAGAGTAGCCGGTTATGGCCGTAATGGTGAGGATGCAGTAGTACAAAGCTGTCGGGTTGTTGAGGTCCTGCAGCACAGTACCAAGCAGCTGCAGCAGTTCGCAGTAGTGAGGCTTGAAAGATTCAGGGTTGGACTCTATCACCTTATTCAGCAACAGGAGGCCAACCTGTTAAAAGAAGACCGATTACTCTTTGGGTCCAAAACAATGAATATAATAATATTTAAGATGAGCTTTTTTATAAGTGGACCTGTCTGTCATGAGGGTTGGTGCTCTTAGTTGACTGATTGAGAAGCTGCATCAGGGCAGGCCAGCGGTCTGGTGTCTCATGTTTAACCAGGACTGCACAGAGCTGGGAGAGCGAGTGCTGCACTGTGTGTCTGCAAATCCGAAGTACATAAGCAGCAGGTCAAAATAACATTTTCAGGCATATTGCATTTGCGGACCTGTCTGTAACATCCAAATACTTACTCGCTCTCCTGCATGAAAGCTTGCAACACTACTGCTTTTAGACTGGAGAAAAAAAACAAACATTATAATCACAACTAATTCTAACTGATCTACAATAGTCAGACCAAATCCTGAACTTGTGGAAAGACCGAGGCAAACCTCTCTCTGTCATTAGGGCTAATCTTTTTCCAGTGCTTCTTCACTCTTAACCTCAGCATCACTGCAGCAGACTGACGAATCTGCAAGCAAACAGTAAAAATGAAGAAAGGACTTCCTGAGGATTAGTCTGCATTTACTGCGTGTATGAGCAACACTGGTGGATACACAAATCTCTTCACAATATTAGCCCAAAACATGCAGAAACCCCATGTATGCACTATTAGCTGCTTCTCATCCACTACAGCTTATTATTTACACTGAAAACAGTGAATAATAGTTAAAAAACACACACACACATTGACAAGAGTTGTCATATATTTTATATTTCTCTAAAACTCACATTCAGTTATTTCTATGGTAAAATATCTCTGGGTCTGTTATTACCTGAGGATTGAGGGAACCACTCATGACACTACACAGTGCTGGTATGATGGCCGGATTTTTAAAAGCCTGTTTCAGCTGGGCTGTGGCCTAAAGGGGGACAAAGCACATCATCATTAATAATGAAGTGTCTCTAACAATACATGGAAATTACATGTAACATGACAGGACAGCATCGGTTCCACACGTTGACCAGTAATAATAGAGCGGTTTGACCGTCAACTGTCGCGCGCACGAATATTAACTTGCTAGCTAACCTGGTTTTTAACCGTTAGTTTACACTTATCGTATTTTATCAAAGTTCTCACCTGCTGAATAACGGCATTGTCAGGCTGTGTCAGCTGTGACAAAATCTGCTCAAGTTCTTCTGTCATCTTGATCGTTGGATGCTGTCACCGACGCTTCAAAATGCTATTTTTATTACCTTTATTTCTTTTTTAATTAACCCCCGTGAGATAAACTACCCGTACTTTGGTGATGTGGTCGGTTATCACACTCCGCTTCAGCTGTCAAGCGTGTAAACAAAGTATCCCCGTGAAGGTTTAGAAGCGAGCTGCCCCGTTTGCCGCAAATACTGGCTCTGAAATAGTTGATCGAAGTTTGGGAGCTGAGACGTTGAGGGTCAGTTTCGAGCCGGGAGCGCGGTCTGGTCCATGAACGTTCGGACAGCATGCACGCGGGACACAACCGGCAGGGAGTTCCATGTGGGTTCAGTTAAAGAGACCTGCAGAGGTTAGGAGCTTCAGCTAGCGCCCTCCACTGGCCAGGAGGGTGCACTGTATCTGTTCATTCGTCATTTAAACCACAAAAATAAATATTTTAATATTGTTCAAATTAATATCTCTCTTTAAAATAGTTAGAGTAAATATTATAACGGAACAATGTTTAATAAACAGATGTTTTCAGGCCTGGATGATTTAAGACTTGTCTCATTTAAAATGACAACCAAAAAGATTTTTTTTTAAAAATGTGATAATAAATTAGGTTTTTAAATGTTCAAATTAATTAGATCAAATAAAAAACATAAAGGACAATTTAGGGATAATTATGTAGTCAGAAAAAAAACCTTTAAAAGCTGAGCTTTAGAAAAAAAAAGCAAATATTCAATTCAATTTTGTTTGTATAGCACAGTATCACAACACAGCTTCACACACTGTGTAATTTAAATATGTGCACTCTTTTTTAATGAACAAATGCAAATATTCATATTATATTCACATTTCTGATTTTATGGTACCGGATTTGATTAAACAGTATGAAATGCAGGAATAGTTTAAAACCTGGTGGTACATAAGCATGTACCCCCAGCAAGTTTCTGAACTCTGGACCACCACAGAATGGAACTGTGTATTGGGCTAAACCTAACCAAAACGCAGCCATCTATTTCTAAAGTGACTCAGCAGTGAAACAACATAAACCCAGATTGTTGTCATCAAGACCAAAAGCCACGCTCTGTGATAGTATGGGATTGTATAAAAGCACGTAGGAAAACCTCTGTAGAGCATTGGTGCAGGAAAGTCTACAGGGATTTAAAAGCAATTATATGTGTTCTGAAAGATGCCTTCAAGAACACATATTTTCCAGGAAAATCCATGCATTTTTCAGCAAGACAAATCCTATTCTGCATGAATTACAAAGACTTAGCTGAAAAGGAAGGGGGCATAAGATATTGGACAATAGTCTCCACTTTACCCCCAAGAGAGACAAAGATCCTGTGCTTACTCTAAGCTGCATTTACAAGAAAAATTTGGTAAAATAACCAAATATTTCATCTTTGGGTACCCGCAGTAACAGAATATTGTGAAATGCAACCAAAGTAGTAGCACAGTTACAATCCCAACATTGTTCTTACACAGTCCATGAAAGTGTAGTCAGTATACTTGGTCATCAAAGGCCAACTTGCAATCCACTCAGCACATACCAATGCTAATGACCCGGACACCTGTTCACCCACCCCTCCTATATACAAACATATGAAGCCCCTCCTGTGTGATTGACTTGTACAAGATCAGAAAAACACAACCTGTCCTGCCAGAAATCAGTTAGACGTGCAAATGTCCCCATTAGGCTCACTCTTCTCCAGTCTTTTCTTTGCTAACTGAATCATTATCACATGAATACAGGCAAGGAGGGAGAGCACAAACACCACTTGAATGGTAACACACAAACTAATCTCATTCATGTTCATGAAAAGAGTTGCAAATGTGGGGGAAAAGCTGTTTGTGTAAACCATGTCCATGACCGTACAGAAAGGAGGGGTGTGGGGGATTTCTTTCATCCCTTCCTGTAAACAAGAGGCAGTTACAATATATTCAGTCCCATGTATGAGGCTAAACATAAAGTAACAGATTTCCAAGTCAGTAAAAATAGTGCTGACTAAGAAAGATGATCATAAACTATTCAAGCATTAAGACCCAGTTGCTAAATTTAGCCAGCAAATCCTGAGCTGGAGCTTTGAAAGTGTGCAGCAGATTTACTCAAAAGAAACAAGTTCAAAAGTTAAACAGCCCTAGAAACTTATGTGTTACCAAGTTTTTTATTAACACGTGTTTAAACAGCAGAAATTATTTTGCTAAATTTAAAAAAGGAGACATGTGAATTTGTTTCCTTTTAAAAGAAATTCATGCATGCAGAGAAGCCATGCCAAAGCAACGGCACAACGTTTTTCACTACATTAGAAACATAAATTATAGAGTTAAAAGTCTAAAACAAATGCAATTCATAATGATCTGATCCTTAAAACTTTCTGAAAACAGTTATCTACCGAAATTAAATTAGGAAATCTCACAGGAAAACAAAATAAAGTAAAACAATGCTTTCACTGGGATGACAAATATAAAATGTGAGGAAAATTAAATAATAATAATGTAGACTTACTGCCTTATGTTTTAGTTGCATCATGTTATCTGCACAAATAAACACCAACAAGTAAATTTCAAAAGAAAAAGAGGCTCAGATCGGTGTAATTATGTTTAGCACATGATATGCAGACAGAGCAGTGGTTAAATCACCTAAATAAAACCAAAATAACCAGACTGAGAACTTTTGAAACAATTTCTCAATAAAATCTTAATTAATTCATGTGACAAAATAATTTCAAACAGAGGTTAAATAAACTGAATGAAGCTAATTTACGGGTTAAATGTTAGAAATAATGTTTTGTTTTTTAAGCTAATTATTCTTTTAATAAGTCCAAATAAAAAAACAAAACAGAATTTAAAAGTAAATAGCCTCAGTGGCAAATCAAAACGCTTCACCTGCCTTTCCTAAAGGTAAGAACCAAAGAGATTGGCTCAGACGTAAACACCCACCTCCGCGCGTGTCCACACCCACACACCTCCTTATAAGACACTAGAGAAGCACAAGAGCGCGCATTTTAAAAAAAAAAGTAAAGACGGTAACAGGGTTAAATTCTGAGTTTTTTTCATCTTTTGCAAACGTATTTTTATAGTTTAAGTGTAATAATTAAGGCCTAGGTGAGTAGTTATTGCGACACAGTTCCAAAAGTAAGTCGAAAGAAAATGGCAGACTGGAAGAGGCAGGTAACTTATAATTACAGCCCTTCTTACCATACCTACGCGTACAGTCTGGTCTACCAGCCCGGACCGGAGCAGAACCACGGCAACGTGAACGGCTGGGCCGAAAATGGCGTCACGGACTTGAGCAACTACAACACCGGGGGAATGCAGAAATACTATGCTGCCACTACCTCCAAGAACCGGGACGAGTCCTCGTCCCGCAGCCCGGAGCATCATGCCGTGAATGGGCATTGCTACCAGGGTTCTGGGGTTGTCTATATTGGTGATAACCAGGCAGGCCGCCTGCTCCTGGCCGGACAACACCGCGGTGGGTACCAGGCGACCGGGACCGATGTCAGGCGGACTGGGAGCGATTCTGCTAGCGACTCCGAAGCTCACACCTCACCAGGTTTGTGCTCAACAACTATTTTAAACCAGCCAATTTGACCATTTAACTGGTTTATTAATCCTAGTATTAATGTATATGATCAGTTCTCACATTTCCTTGTAGAATTGTAGACATAAATTTCTCAAATTTTGACAACGAGGTCCAGTTCACGTCCATCTCGAGTTTAATTTTTCAAATATGGCGCCCACTGCTGCGTAGCACATGTAAAACAGTGCCATCTGGTGGCAGGAATAAAGACTGCAAGTCCAAATAAAAGTAAATAAATTAATTAAAAAAAACTTTATTGAAATTCAAATTTTGTTTTTTTTCTTTTTTAATTGAACTAAAATTACCATACAGTTGTATAATTTTTTTTAAAATTCTGTTTTAGATTCATGGAGCTCTGGCAGCAGCAGGGAAGGAAGTGTACCCCAAGCAGACCCTGCAACCTGGGCTAGAAGAACTGCAGATGGGGGGGCTGCCAGCCAGAGCCCAGGTGGTTCTGAGGATGTGTCCAGCTCTCTCATGGAAGAGCCCCAGAATTTTTCCACCTTGGGGAATGAGGTGTCCAATGACTCCACACATTTCACTGATCCATCAATTGCCCAGAGAAAACCAAGTGCTGCAGCTATAACCATTCCCAAGGCTAAAGCCCGGGCAGCCTTCTCAGAGAGTCAAATGAACGCTCTTCTCCAGCGCTTCAGTGTTCAGAGGTACCTCACCCCAGCTGAAATGAAAGACCTGGCAGAAAGAACTGGGCTGACTTACAAACAGGTAAAGAATTTAAAGCATGGGTTGTGTTGGTAATAAATGTACAACTTTTCTGAAGATTTTGGCTTTCCCTCATCCTGTTTGTAGGTGAAGACCTGGTTTCAGAACAGGAGGATGAAGCTGAGGAGGCATCAGAAAGATACCAGCTGGGTGTCGGAGCGCTATGCTAGCAATAAAGACCGTTCAGTTCATGGATCCATGTTCTCAAACACGGCAGCGCACATCCCATCTGTAAGACATGACATTTGTAATCTCATTTAGATAAATGGACTGTCTTGCTTATCTTCCCAGTTCCACCAATAACTGAGAAGAAAGAGCTTGGGCACAGAGTAAAATGCCTGTTCTGGAGACCCGACCGTAGTCATAGTTTGGTTCTTAAAGGCTAGGCATGACACAGCAGAATTTCATGTGATAACTATTAGCTTTTAGATTTTACACTAAATGTTTTGATTTTTTTATTCCAGTATCAAGGAGAAGGGCAATCTCAGCTGAGACAGCATTACAACCAACAAATGATGGATGCAGCTTTTAAGAAGAATCCACAGAACCTGGCCTTTTATCTGGCTGCTATGACCAACGCTGGATCCACCGGTTTCCCAACCTGGTCTTCAAGCTCCACACAGGTTGCGGCACCCAACAGGTCCCAGGTACCTGTATGGTCTCTGCCACCAGGTTGCAGCCATTTTGAAAACAACCCAAGTGGATTAGCCTCTGCTACCCAAGTAAACAACTTTGGGCAAAGTGCAGACTTCGAAAACAAAGATGTGGAGCCTGTGAGCAGCCATGGCTCTTTAACTTCTTCTGACATGGTGCATGATAGCAGGCAGTAGTTACAAGTTTTAGATCTGTTTCAGCAATTAGTTTTTTTTTCTCTTAAGACATGTAAGACAAGTGTACATATGTTTTTTTCACATTTAAAAAAAAGCTTACATTGTTTTATACAAAACTATTTAATGTATGTTGGCGTGTTCTCTGTGCCCAGCAATGCCACGTTTCCAGTTTATGAAGTACTGATGCAGACCTTTTTTATTGCATTTTCATACAAGTTCAAAGTTGATTGTATGCACTGTTTTTCCCCTGAATGACAAAATAAATCCAAAAAGGCAATGTTTTCTGCTGTATTATATTCAAAAGCATTTTATTGAAAAGATATATACATCAGAAGCAAAATCTTAAGTCCAGTTACAATATTGCTTTCATCACCAACATTATGCAACATTTCTATCTACAAGGCATCGACTTTCCACTGCGGGGACATGAGGTGCTTCAGAGCCTGTGCAAAATATTCATCTGGGTGCAGGAGTGCACTGCTTCATTATGACTGTCCTACAGCTGTCTGAATACCAGTTTAATGATGCTAATTAATTCCATGCAGCCCTAACCGGCTGAAGTACCAGAGCAGAAGATCAGTCCCGCATCGTACAATATTTAAATGAACAGGATACACTTTGCCCATAAACCCCTTTAAAAATAAAACATCCCTTTGTCATGAATTCCACTTAGTCACAAAGTCCATTTTGATCCCATCCACTTAAATGTCACCCACTGACTTTTCCCTTATAATAAAAATGGCAGCTGTGGAACTTCCTATTCACTCATGAGTTCAAGGCCCCAATTTTAGTTTCATATACGAAATGAGTGAATGCAGTCCATTTTTTCTATGCAGGATTGTTTATGTATCTACATGAATGTTTAATCCATCTTCAGGCTGCGGTAGATGTAGCGGATAAATGCCAGAGAGGCCCAGAAGGACACGCTTCCCAGCATAAGGGAAAAGACGAGTGCCGTGAGCAGGGAGTATCCGAAAAACTCCATGCTCTGCACCAGGCCGCTCATGGACGATCGGTTCCTGTAGTAGAAAACTGAGTAAACGAAGATGAAGAGGCCGGTGGAACCAGTGGTCAGGACGCTCCTCCACCACCATCTATAGTCTTCGCCCGACAGCAGGAAGTAGGTGAGCGCTACAGAGATGCAGGCGCCCACTGAGAGGAGGATGGCGAAGACACACAGCAGGATGCCGTACAGGGTGTAGTGCTCTCTGCCCCACACAGTGGCAAAGATGTAGTATAGCTCCACGGAGATGGCACTGAGGGAGGAAATAGGATTTAAGAATGAGAAATGACTAAAACAATCCCAACTGTTCCCCACACTGAAGAGGAAAAGTAGCCCACCTGAAGGGCAGGAAGCCACCGATCGCCATGTGCACCACTGTGTGCTTGTACCACGGTTGCGTGGGAATCTGCCGGGAAATGTTACGAGTGCGGCACGGAGCCTGGAAGCTGCCGGCTCTGTTCTTTCCCACGATGCCGCCGATGACTGTGAGGGGGAAGCCCACCAGGACCCAGGCGCCCAGCAGGAGGAGAACGGTGGTGGCCGGCAGAGCCTGAGTGGAGCCGCTCCACCAGTGGATGGAGTTCACCACGCTCCAAGTGATGAAGAGGGGAGCTGAGGGAAAGCTAAAAGTCAGGTCATGTAGTGATAACCTGGATGCTATCATTTTTAAATGAACTGAGATGAAGTTTGCTCAAAGTGACCCTATTAAGCACACATTTTACACATCTCATAATACTTAGACATCTAGCATTATTTATTAGTAACTTTGGAATATCACAAGCACGGTATTAAGTCATATTATTAAGCAAATTAAAACTGCTTGATTGTTGTTACAACACAAAGTTTTGCTCAATTATGCAAATGTATTTAACTAAAATTAAAATGATAATTTTATGTTGCATTACATCTATATTAAAATGAAAGATCAGTTTGTACATTAAAACAGGATGTCATGTTTGTTGTCACACCAGGATATTTAGTTATAATGAATGACTTAACCCAACAAGTTTATTTTCATTCCAGCATTTTAGCGTAATGAAGATCATTTCAGAGCAGATTATGTGCCAAAAAATTGTGATAAACACTGAAAGTTTAAAAGAATCAATTATATTAGTAAAAATTAAAAATATTTTAGATGTAATAATTTGTAAGACACTCTTATGCAGACTTTTTGTCTCAATTTATGGTTAAAACCTCACTCAAAACCCAAATTTCAACTGAATTCTTCTACTGCATTAATAAATACCATATTATTATTATTATACGTTATTTTTTAATATTATTAATACAAATAATAAAAGTAACAATCATTTTTATTATCAACTATTTTGTTTTTATGTATTAATTAATATGTTTTATTAGTATTATTATAATTTATTTATATTGTTATCATCATTATTATTATTACCATAACAACAAATCACACACTAATAAATGGTGAATATTCCAAAAATGTGTGTGTGTGTGTGTGTTTTTTATTATTATTTTAGATTTTATTAAAAGGACCAAATGATGACTTAAAGTAAATAGTCTTTCTGACCGCATCTTGTCGCAGGTCAGACTTTTAGAGTTACATTTAATGTCTAATAAAAAGAGAAATAGTGCTTAGAAATTTTAAACAGGGATATAAACCATG
Source organism: Kiunga ballochi (assembly GCA_037177335.1). Taxonomy (NCBI): domain Eukaryota; kingdom Metazoa; phylum Chordata; class Actinopteri; order Atheriniformes; family Pseudomugilidae; genus Kiunga; species Kiunga ballochi. The sequence continues at coordinate 14,870,641 of JBAMIG010000019.1, forward strand.
AATGATTTAAAGGTAACATGCAAACAGTTAAGGTTAACTAGCTCTAAATAAAAACTGGAAAACAGAAAGACAAATGTTCAGAGCTGGTTTATCCTACAACAGAAAGCCGGCGGCTCACCTGAGAACAGAGATGAAGTGAGGATGATGTTCCACACCCAGCGCTGACCGCTAATCTGCGTGTAGAAGCTGCAGGAGACGTAGCCCGACACACAGCTGGTCAGCGCATACAGGACGATGGCTGCTGAGTTTATGGCTCCGTGTCGGTGGACGTTGAACATCCCCAACAATGCCATTAGGATGATGGCTGAAATGATGGAGAGATGAGGAGAATCATGTCTGCTGCTCTGTATCATCTCTGATGTCAGACACTGAATGCTCACCCGTGGCGAGGGTGAGGAACTGAGCTCCTACTCCCAGCACGGCACACAGCAGACTTTTGAAAGGAGGGAATCTGAAGACGTCAGTGTGGATGATTTTCCAGCCGTTGTCTCCTTGATCCAGATCATCACAGCCGCCCTCCTCCTCCACGTTGTACCTGCATGGCACAGGAAGTATTTTAAAAACACGCTGTTTAGAGTCATAAAGAAATTATGGATTAAACTTTGATTGGGTCTGAGGATCTTTAACCAAAACATTCTGCAGGAAGTAGGAATTGTGGCTTTTTATTTCATTTTTCCACAAATAGACCATTTTAGGGGTTTAATGAAAACAGTACCATCAACTGATGTAATATGATGTAAAAATGACATAAAACTAATATTTTCTTATAATTAAATCCACAGAAAGCCGATCAATTATAAAATCATAATGATTAGTATTCATTTTTTAAAGCATTGCTTATTTAGGGTCAGGTACACCTGAACAGGTTGCCAGTCCATCCCAGAGAGAAAAACAACCACCTACACTCACTACTAAGCACCATTTAAAGCCACCAATTAACCTAACATGCATGTCTTTATGACTATAAATACCAGTTCAGTGATATTAGGAAAAACTGACATTTTTTTTCCAACCCTGTGATATATCTGAAATTTATTGCAATGTTTAAAAATACAAATATTTAACAGATGACTTAAACAGCGCTTTAAGCTCTGCAGCCCTCCTACCACCTTGTTTTTGACTGTATTTCAGTTATTTTTATTGTTTGCTTTTAACTTTTGTGTTTGGAACCGAGTAAATATTTAATTCTGCAATGTTTCCTATACAACTGCTTGCAGTGAAATAGCTGTAGACAAAAATAAACAGACTTCCACATTTGCAGGTTGTAGATGACAGATGAACATGATGAGTTTGTTTGCAGGACCTGCGATGTGCCTTTTGCACACATATACAATGTAATGACGATGCTCAAACAATATATTGTGCAGCTTTTATTCCACATTTAAAACCTATGATTACAACCTTAAATATAAAAAGCTCTTTTTAACCTCTAACATAAAGGCTCTGTGTGTTTATTTGCCATAAAGATGCTCTCTAAAATGTGCAGGAAAGCTTTTGTGTGCAAATTTATCCACAGGTGTTGCAAGTTTCAGACTGAAGAGACTGCACAAATAGGAGCTGTGTGTGAGGAGTGATTGATCATTTAAATGAAAACTAAAGATCAGACAAGAAGAAAAAAATACATATAGTTAAGTAAATGCAGTGGTAATTATGTTTGCTCTGCTTCTTGTAGACTAGAGACTGAGCATTTCTATCAACACTGTTTAAGATCTGTGACTACGCCTTAGTTTGTCCAGCTTAGGAAATCCTGGACAAAGTCTTTAGTAATAAGTATTAGACATACTTGACATTCTTTTCATTGTGAATAGAAAGCATGAATGGAGTCAGATGTTTGAGTTTTGGGTTGATTCGTTTCTCACTGGTTTATTTATGATTGTGTTTAATTTTATGTTTGCTGAATAAAGTTTGCTTGTCTAAATGAAGATGTCCTACTGTCCACCCAGGTGCTATTCCACAGATTGGGTAAACCTAGATTGCCCAACCAGAAGTACTTGAAACATGGTAAAAGTTAGAGTAATAATATTATGCTGTCAGATTAAATTAATTTGATTATACAGAAAGTAATGATATGCAAAGGAGCCCCCAAAAAGTGTGAGAAGACACAGCAGCACACGGTGCAGCAGGTGATCACACATCGCCAGTGTCACCATGTCAATACAATTACACAACACATCCACATCCTTTATCATAAGGTGCCATTCACATGTAAAGTATTACCTCACCAGCTGCTTTTATAGATATTATTGTCAGATATTATTACCATACGGATGTAGTCAGAGAATATGTGCATTAAAATGTTGCATCTGAAATGATCTGTATCATTTTTTATTCTTTTTTTTTTTAAATGAAAACTTCCACTAAACACATTTACACATCAGATTTGTCTCCTTAGTGTGGTCAAAATATATCTATATCAGTTGATATTAGTATAAGAAATTAAGAGTTGGACTAAATTGGTATGATATTAGTGAAAAAGCCAATGTTGATCATTTATAGTTCAGACTGTTTATAGTTAAGTTAACTGATCAAGCATGCTGAATAAACACTTATATAAATGTTCCAATGCAAATATCTGGATTTTAATAATTTGTTAGGGTTTTACACATAATTTACACTTCTTTTTTGCACTTTGCAGGTGAAATAAACATATTAATTTAATTAGCTTATAGTCATTATTTAACATTCAGCAAACTCAAACAAGTCAGACATGATGCCTTCAAGTACTCATTCAGTGTTTTTCCGCATCAGACATGATGCCTTCAAGTACTCATTCAGTGTTTTTCCGCATCAGACATGATGC
>JBAMIG010000019.1:14891272-14903874 GCA_037177335.1 Kiunga ballochi
TCACAGCTGGTCAAGCATTCATATGAGATATTATGTTTAAGTTTTAGTTAAAGTATTGTGTTTAGTAAAGCTAGTAGCGTACTACTACACAATAAAAGTTTGTAATAGCTGTAATGTTGTTTTTTTTGTGCGCAAAGTGGATGTTCTTGCGAGACTGAGGGGGTTGTGAACTCTGGGAGCGGGATGCTATTTTTTTTAAAGAAATTAAATGTGCCGTATATGCTGATAAATAGCAGATTTCCAGACGACAGGATTCATGAGATTTCCATTAAACTTCAGCCCATCTGAAAGTAAATCTGAAATGTCTTGATTAACCATGTTTGTGTATTTTGTACGCTCATACATGCTTTTACCTTTTTCTAAACACAGCACAAGTAGATAAACTCTTTTCATCAAGATTTTTGGTTGAACTTTCAGTTTGATTTTACTTTCTGTATTTCAGCAAAATTCCTTTTTCCTCTTTTTCTTTAAACAGTTTAGTTTTTGCTTTGAGACTAAAATAAAGCCATCAATAAAATCATAATTCTGTATGTTTCTTTAAGGCTGTCATTTGCAAACTGCAGCAATGTCTAGTGGAGGTCTCTTAATGCCTGAATTAAAAAGAACTGAGCAGAAATATCCCATTCTTAAACCCTTTACACAAATCTGAAATAATCCCGTCTATTTACTATTTTACAGGGGTAGGGAACCCTGATTCTCAAGACCTGGAATCCAGCAGATTTTCCATGTAATCCTGGCCCAGCACACCAGATTTAAATTAAATTGATCCACCGGCTTGCATTATTAAAGATACCACATCTACAGGCACCACACTTCATCCCAGCTTGGCTTTGAATCACTCGAGTGAAAGCTGGAGGACACGACAGATGAAACCAACAGAATCACATCATCTGCAAAGAACAAAAGCCCAATCCTGAGGACACCCACCCAGAGGGCAGGAATCCATTTCATTGTTAGATACAATAAACATACCTCACAGTTGACCATTTTTGACTACTTTATTCATTCCAATGTCATAAGAACCTTTGAAAGCACCTGATAATCTCATTGGCATTTATTGGTCCAACATTTTCACAGATTGTGAGTAAACGTCAGCAGGGATCGTACAGTTGAATCACAAACATCACAGAAGTGGCTGGATAAGAAATGCATAGTTATAATGGGCATCTGCTGCAATCTTCTGAGGAGTTTATGGATTTCTGATAAAAAAAAAGGACATGATCCCCTCCAGTTCAAACTTCATTAAAATAGTTATTGTAGAAACTTCACAAATAAAAATCCTTCTAACTCTGTCAGAACTCATGAGTAAAAAAAGCTCTTTGGGTTTTAGTCGGTAAATATTTGCAGCTTGGACACTGGATAGTTAAATGTCTCAGACAAGGCCGTAGAGACAGAATCCTAACCTTTGTTTGAAGAGACAAACCTCCCTTCTGCAGCCAACTCAGCTCCAGTTGCTCAAGTTGCAGCATTAGTGTAAAGGTTGCATTGTTAACAGATCCACCCTGATACAGAGAGAAGCAGGACTCACTGACTGAGTCTTCATGCACAAAGAAAGATCACTACAGGGGGACAGAATAAATATGTCTGCTTGTTCTGAATGAAAAACAGCAAAGTAGGATGTTTCTGCACCACAGAGACCTGTCAGTCATACTTAAAATCATGCTGAGCTAAACTATTTTTGCGTGTTTGGTCTCTTTTTTCAAGCAAACCGGTCCAGACTTCCCTGTGTATGTAAAAGCAGTCAGTGAACTGGATCCTTCATCTTCATAGCTTCCTTTCCTGCTTCTGCATCAGTTCTCTATCAACAGGCTTTTAACTGTGCACTCTGTCCTCCAGCGCCTTCAGCTCAGTCTCCACCTGAGCTGGAAGATCAGATCCCACTTGCTGGGTGAAGTAAGCTCTCAGCTCCTTGGTCTCCTGCTGCCAGAAGGGTTTCGGCACGTCGAACAGGGCGCCCATATCCACTTTGCTGCCCAGACCTTTAGTGTTGATGGCTCCATCTATCGGCACCCAGCCGATGATGCTTTTCTTGGCCGCCTCGTCTTCCCTCTCCCTGCTGCAGCGCTTAAAGATCCACTCCAGCACACGAGCATTTTCTCCAAACCCAGGCCAAAGGAAGGTACCAGTTGCTGGGTCTTTCCTAAACCAGTTGACGTGGAAGATCTTGGGCAGATTAGTGGGAGCTTTTCGGCTCTGCATACTCAGCCAGTGAGCGAGGTAGTCTCCGAAGTTGTAGCCGAAGAACGGCCGCATGGCGAAGGGGTCGTGCATGATCACCTTGCCTGGAGGAAACATTTCATATTAAACCTGAAAGAGCTTCAGAAAGACCATCATTTACCAGAGACTTTGCGTGGATCTCTACCTTTATGCTCAGCTGCCGCTGTGGCCTCAGACCTCATCGCAGCTCCAACAAACACTCCATGTTGCCAGTTGAAAGACTCGTAGACCAGTGGGACTCCTGAAAACATTCGATCGTGTTTACCGCACAGTTATCCTCTATTACAGCTGCTGTTAAAGCACAGCGTTTTCTCCATTAATGATACACAGTTTAAGTGCCAAATTTTGATTTATGGTGAGATTCTTTTCACCCACAGCTGAGACCTGAATCTCATCCATAATCTGTGGAGGGAAGTGAAGATGGGAGCGATGGGAAAGAAAGCTTTCTGACTACAAGAATCCTGGCACTGTTGTACTGCAACATTCAAGGGATTTTCAACTACTGCTTAGCAATAGAAATGATATGTTTGCTGTGCCAGAAAATAAAGAGTTTTCCTTAACTTAAAGGGAAGAACAAATTTAATTGAGAACATTTTCATGTAAATATGAAGTGAAAATAACTAAAATATCAGTGCAGGATATACCTTCCGGTCTCCTTCCTCCGAAGATGATGGCATCGATGGGAACACCCTCCTCACTCTCCCACTTGGGGTCAATGATGGGACACTGAGCCGCCGGGGCACAGAAGCGGGAATTAGGGTGGGCGCAGGGGGTGGAGCTTCCTGACAAAAACAAGCAACAATGTGGTCTTTATTCTGCTCATAATGCAAAATAACGTCTGAATAATTTGGGAGGAAGCAGCTCAAACTTTAGCTCATTGTAAAGTAACAACTGAAATAATTCAATAAATATTTTTTTACGCTCCGCTCCAGTATGGCATACTGGTTTCCACTCCTGGCTTCCTCCCAGAAACATGCATGTTAAGCTAAATTAAACTCTCCTCAGTAAATACGGATTTATAGATATGCAGATGACATGTTGATAAATAACAGCTCTGTTTCAGTAAAACCGCAGTAAGAAGAAGTTCTCTTTCAGAGCGACTCGTTTTGGTGCCGTCTCTTTAAATGTGAATGAGGTATGTTAAGCCCCGCCCCCCTCCAGGTCACAGGAAGTTCCGTCATGTTTGTAGCTTGATAGCAGCAATATGCTAATTTCCCAGCAGGGAAACATTTTATTGGTAAGTTTACTATAAATATCAATATATCAGATTTACTACATTGATTACCCAAAAGTCCATGACCTTATTTGGCAAACCCACAGCAAATTGAAGCTGTGTACTGTGATGTAATAAATAAAAAAAACATGATGAAGAAAATTAAACAGACTGAAAAATGTGACCACAAAGAATATAAAGATATATGCGCAGCATCAGGAGGGAATAAATGTACAATTTCTAAACACTTAGAAGTGCACAAAAACATGTATTTAAGGGCTAAATAAGTTATTTTACATGTTACGTCCCATTTAATGGTCCTTATATTTGTGAATTTCAATGAGGATAAAAGTAAATAATGATATTTGTACCCAATATGGGTTGTACTTAATCATTTTTAGATCTGTGTGTCTAGTGGGGAAGATAGCGTAGCAATGACTTCAAACAACATGCATCCTTATGAATAGACGGTGGCCGTCAGAGGCCAAAAAGCTTTTCATGTGAGGGGACCCAGAAGCCTATGGTGCAGCGATTACTGCCCTACAGTTCACCACTGTTTTAATTATGTTTTATATGAATCGATATCCAGACAGATGTTACCTAGTTTCCAGGTTTTGCCGTGCCAGTCCGTTAGTGCAACGCTACCAGGCGGTGGGTCGAGCCCCTCCCACCACACTCCTCCATCACTGGTCTCACCAACATTGGTAAACACTGTGTTTTTGGCAATGGTAGCCATGGCATAGGGGTTGGTTTTGTCAGAGGTGCCCGGAGCCACACCGAAGAAACCGTTCTCTGGGTTTATGGCCCTAAGTTTACCTACAGAGAGATGAAGGACCAGATTAAGAGCGCTGCATGCTTCGCCACAGAGCAGCTGAAGCAGTTCTACGCCCACCTTTACTATCAAACTTCATCCATGCGATGTCATCACCCACACACTCCACCTTCCAGCCAGGCAGAGATGGCTTCATCATGGCCAGATTGGTTTTACCACAAGCGCTGGGAAAGGCAGCGGCTATGTATCGTTTCACACCCTGAGGGTTGGTGATTCCCAGGATCTGAGGATGACGCTGTGTTTAGACAAAACATCCAATCTAAGTACAAAAGCATTTGATTTTCTCTTCTTACCAGCATGTGCTCTGCCAACCAGCCCTCATCTTTGGCGATGCGAGAGGCGATGCGCAAGGCGAAGCACTTCTTTCCCAGGAGAGAGTTTCCTCCGTAGCCACTGCCAAAAGATAAGATCTGCCTCGTGTCCGGCAGGTGAGAAATGAGTACCTTTTCTGGGTTACAGGGCCACGAGTTTATTAAAGGAGCTGGAGACAGAAAAAGGAGGTAAACCTGAGTTACAGATCACACAAATTGCCACATTCAGGTCATTGTTGGAATCTGCACCTTTGAGAGGTAAAGGGCGTCCCAAGGAGTGCTGGCATCGAACAAACTCCAGTCCTTCCGACAGTTTATTCAGAACGGGAGTTCCCATCCGAGTCATGATCCCCATACTGGCCACAACATACGGAGAATCTGTCACCTGGAAGAAAGGCAAAATGTTCATTAGCTGTGTAACAACCACAAAACAGGACAGCAAGTCAATAATACGTACAATAAACCACTGCAGTGATTAACTTGTTCCAACAGCCAGCAAAACAGCTGGATTAGTATTTTATTGTATGTTTTATTATGTATTTTTGGAAATGCAGTCAGTACCTGGACGCCATATTTACTCAGAGGGGAGCCTACAGGACCCATACTGAAGGGAATCACATACATTGTCCGACCTGCAGAAGTGGATATGAAGACATTATTATTCTCAGTTTAAGATATGTCAACCATGAGGGAACTGCTGACTAGTATTGGCAACAAATGTCATGTTATTTTATATTATGGAAGAAAATAACATTCTTACAAGTTAATTAATGCTATATGTTCATAACATGGAAGAGAACTCAAGAGAGACGATGTGGCGTAATAAATTTACTAAAAGTGGAAAAAAATGTGGGTGTATTATGTGCAAGCTAAAAATAAAAAATAAGTATTTGAAGATAAACCCAAGTAGAAAAAAAACACAATGGGGGACCATTGGATCATTGATAATTAGTTAATCATGGAGCAAAACTACCTGTAGGACAAAACAGTCATAAATAACTGGAATCGGAGATAATTGGCATGTTGCTCAAATGTACACAAAAATCTGGTTTTAAATTATTGTTTTTATCTACAAATGGGGAAAATGTGCTTTGAGATGAATAAAGAAAACTGCATCAGGAAGCATAAAATTAAGCTGCTTGTATTTACAGTCAGCTACAAACTCATATCCAATATTCCAAAATTACACAGAGATTAAAATAATTTCTGGATAATTCAATTTCCTCATGAGGATGTCCATCATACTGTTATTTTTTCTCCTTCCAGCTTGTTTAACTGGAACTCCTTCTTCCTCCCTGCATCAGTATTACAACCTCTGATGCCCTCTTGTGGCTACTTAACGCCACTACAAGTATATTTACTTCTAACTTCTCAATATAAATATGTCTGATTCGGTTTCCTTTGTGCAGGCTTTTTTTTATTATTACACATTTGAATCAAACTGAATAAACGTGTTAATATCTCAGAGGAAGCCCTGGAGGGGATCTTTGATGTTTAAGTTTGCCACAATGCAGCAGTGAAATCGATGATGTTTAAAGTACCGCCCTGATCAAACGCTCATCAGAGGCTCTGAAATTAAACCGCTTTACAAATCCAATGGGGCAGTGAAACACTGCTTTAAACATTTAAAACCACATTTTCATCCATTCCTTTTCATTCAGATTTAAATGATTTTATACCTGTGATGTTTTAAGAGTTTTCTTCTAATTATACAACACTGAACATGAGACAAAAGGTTTAACCTGAGAGTTAAATGAGCAGGATTTCCTTTTTGTCCTTTAACAAACCTGCCATGCAGCCGGGAAAACGCTCCTGCCTGGCTTTCTGCCAGTCAGACTCGCTCATCCAGCTCCCCAGTTGGCTCTTCACCCCTCCAGCAGGGATGGGGATGGTGTCTCTTTGGTTCTTCGTCACAATCACGGTCTTACTCTCCACCCTCGCCACGTCCTTCGGATCTGTACGCGCCAACCAGCTGTCCAAACAGGACAAATGGGAGCATGACCCAGCTGATGGTACATTAAGAGGCATGCTTGGTGCATCACCATTTTAAAACAAACCTCACCAGTTCTCATATTTGGGAAGCTTCTTGACCATTCCATCCCTCTCCAGGCCCGCCAGGATGTTGGCCGTTTCCTCCGGTGTCCCGGTCACCACGTGAACATTAGCGGGCTTACACTCATCCACTGCGCCTTTCACAAAGTCAGCCACCGCTGGTGGAAGTGACGGGATGGAGGCCAAGGATCGAACCCCAACACTGGGCCTGACCCCACCACGCCTGAAAGGGAAGAACATTGTGTATCCTTCACTGAATTATTCACTCTTCTTCTGCAATTATTTAAAGCCTCAATATTTCATGTTGTGCTTTTGATGTGGCAGATGTGATTTTTATTTCCTTTGTCTTGTTTCAGATGCAGGAAAGCAACCGGTCAGGGTTTGGTGCTGGCGCTCGCCTTACCCAAAGCAGCAGTGACTGTATGCTTAGCTGGTTTTTAGTGCAAGCTCAGAGGTGACTTCCCTGCCAGCATCTTGTTTGCAAGCAGCGTTTAATGGTAAAACCCAAAGCTGTGTGTGCTTCCTTCCCGTCGCCAGCCATCAGACAACTGAACACATCATCATCATCATCATCATCATCAAGCCGGTTGGTGAGGATGGAAAAATGTTGGAAAGTAAATGTAAAAAAAATAAAATCGCACCCTCACATTCTGGTTTACGTTTTAAAAACCAACACAGCGAAAAAGGATCAAGAGCAGGTATGTGGATTCCCCGACTGTTTTGCACACACATCACACACGTAGTACGAATGCATGCAGATAAACACGTAAATCTGATCTGAGTGTGCAAAGGCCGAGAGCACAGTGAGTAGTTTACAATGACACGTTAGATAGGATGCAACTCAATGTGAGGGCAAGAAGCAGAATATCGAACTGTGTCAGAGTTCAAACTGTCTCTGAAACACTTACCTGTACCTGGCAGCTGTTTAACCATTGGTGTAAGACCAATTAATCATCAACGCAGAGCGGTTTGTGCTGAAAATGCAAAGAAATGAGATTTCCTAAGCTAGTGAGCTTAACTGATATGCAGAGACACATTTATAGACGTGTTATAAATGATCTGCACACAGGTACAAATCAAAGCTCAGAGTCTAGATTTATTATGCAAATGTGAGAAAACTCATCAGAAGATAAGCGGAATTGCCTTGTAAAACTCTGTGATTGAAGCGTTTAAATGCTACTTTGATTTAATCTGTTCTGCAATACTTTATTGTTTTATTGTGTTGTGTTTTATATCTGTAGCCTGATGCAGCTCGTCTTCTCAATCAAAGAAGCGACATCAGCCATAAACAACTTCCTGGTTAAATAAAAGTTATAAATGTTTTTTTATAAAGACTTTTTAAATTAACTTGTATTTTCTAGCATTTATTCATTTTTTATTTATGCTTTTATCCTTTTTTATGCAGATTTGGATCATTTTGTCTGTATTCTATGTTATTTAAGTGCATTTTGGGGATTTTTTATCATAGTGGAGCAAAGAGTGTAGTTCTAGCTGAAAACATGGGGGACAATGTTGAGCAGTTTTGCTGATGTGTTACCCACAAAACCAACAAAGAAGAATGAAAACCGGATGTGCATTGGTTGCATAAACCATCATCATCATCAGTACGCTGCCACTGTCAGAGAATGAACATGATCAATGATCACCTAACATCGCCATCTTTACTTTTGACACTAACATATAAACCAGGAGTGTGGGAAATGCAGGTTTTCCATGTATCCCTGCTCCAACTGATTCAAATCAAATGGATCCAGCAGTTTCTCTGTTGCGTTGGAAAAGAGAGACATTAAAAACTTTCAGGATGAAGGCCAAGGTCCCTCACCTCTTATCTAATCACTGAGGTAAGCTCATAGACCAGGGCTATTCAATTAGGTCCTACAAAGGCCGCAGCCCTGCAGGTTTTCATTGTATCACCGTTTCAACACACCTGACTCACATTAATGAGTCGGTGAGCAGAACTTCATTGGCTTTTGTGTGTTGAAACAAGGATCAATTAAACAGCCCTGTTATAGACTGTGATCAGATTAAACAACATAAAAACAGATTAGTTGTAATGAAGTTGTCAGTTGTCATGAAGGTAAGCTCAACATATTAACCAATAATGTTTTAACATGGGGGTCTATAGGGATTTGCTCTCTTTTAAAGCCCCTAGTGGACGAGGGGGGGAACTGCATGCATTTTTAAACACTTGTATTAGCTTACTTTTTATCCAGCGGATGTATTATCTAACAACTACGCCAATAAAACAGATGCATCAAAGTATGAGAAATTATTTTTTATCTGTTTACGCAGATTAAAGGAGCATAAATGATCTCGGGAAGAAGAGCCACCATCGACCAAGCAGAAAGTAGAGACTGATTACAGCTTTCCCGCAGCTACGTGTAAGACAATAAACCCTAAATTACCTCATAATGTGTCTATGAGTGTGTGTGATGGAAGGAAATACTTACTATATAAACATAGAAGTGCTGTGTGTGTGTGTGTGTGTGTGTGTAAAATGACAACATACAACCAGAAAAGGGCTTTGTACGTGCAGTCCATTTAAAACTGCATTGTGTTTTTAGAGTATTATTTCCTGAAAAATTATACATTTTTAAATGTACTTATACTTGTATTTTCTGACATGTACTTGTACATGTTGTGTTTTGATTCTGCAGGATAAATCTGTTATGATTTGTACCTTTTTGCATTTACAAACAGTAGGTTAAAATAAAAAATCACCTGTAATCCTAAATTTTTCAGTGTGAGCATGGATAACACTGACATCGCATGTAGCTGTAGCATGTGCAGCTTTTCTTGATCATGCCAACGACTGCGAGGGTGCATGTTAAACACCGACCTCAGCACGTTATTACGCTCACAATGAAAATGCTGACATGAGCTTTGATGGTTTTAGCATTGGGCATGGTCTTATATGGCTTAACTTTGGGTTGCACACCCAGCGAGGCAGATGTGATCCAAATCCTTGCAATAGTTGCTGAGAGAAGGAAACCCTGAATGTCCCGGGAATAAGCCTGCAGCCACCGGGAATATTTGAACAAATCCGGACAGAAATTCACCCGTAAAATCAAAGAATCCCAGGATAATTTTTATTCCAGCTTTTCTCACAGATTAAGTTTACTAATCTAACATTTAATAAGTTATTTAACTGCTGATCAATGGCGGATCAATGGAGAGAAACTGAAAAACATCAGCCCCTCACACAGACTTTTGTCCTAGAAACCAAAAGGATAAAGATGCTTAGTCGTTTCTCTGATGTTAGACCAGTTTTCCATCAACCCTGTAGCTGGTTTCAGACACAGAAAATGAATTATACCCCTTAAAATCCTCCCTAATTACCACAACTAGCAGGATGGTGCAGAATATTATCCTCAGTGTGACTGGGATTAGGACAGGAGACAGCCTGGATGAATTTCACAGCTCTCTGATGTTTAACTTCTGCGGCTGCTTTGAGACCGAATCTGCAGGAAGCTGCATCTTTTGGAGCAAACGCAGATATCATTGCTTCTTATTTTGTCTCCACTTCCCGTTCCCATGCCTGAGGAACTCCAAAACATGCTTTTTCACCACTTTTACCAGATTTACGTAGAGACAGCCAAAGGAAAGGGCTCAATCCAGTATCTCTAAAAACACACCTCCGAGGCAGCAGCCCAATCCTCACACACCTACACTCCCCCTTCACACATCCAAGGTAACATGTGTGGAGAGAACATGCACACGTGTTGCATTACATTAGCCACCGTCGTGGCGTGGTGAGTACACAGGAAAAACACACGGATCACACTCCAGGACATTCAGTCACCACTCCTGCCATTAACAGTCCATCAGGCAGAAAGGCAAACAGAGCACACGGCAGCGAACACACAGGTTTACATGCATCCTCTATTACAGACATTAAAGCACACGAGTTATTCTGCTGAGTGCTCACATTGGCTCCAGGCTTCCTCTGTGATGGGGCCTCAACATAAAGCCTTCGAGGAATGGAGATGGATTATTTTAAACACAAAAAACGACTTTTATTTATTATTTTACTTATAAAGACAAAGAGAGAACTAGATTTCCTTAAGGTCATTTGAGGATCTGGTGTTTTGTGTGACAATAAAATCCAGTCTGACAAGTTTCAGCTGCAGTTCACAGAAAACATTTTTCATGTTCAAAATTATCCTGGTAATTAGTAAATGCTTCATATTAAATAAAGGAAACAAAAAATGCTGTATGTTTTCTACTTTATTAGACTATTGTGTAAATAATCCTGCATTTTAAATGCATTTTTGTGGAAATCCTCTCAAATGTAAACAAAGTTTTAGTTAACAGATTAATGCAGTAATAAAGTACAATCTGTCCTCACACCAAATTAATAAAATAAATAAATATACAAACAACAGGGAAGAATAAAAAGCGACACCCACCTTCGTATGACTCCTAATAACAGACACGACATCTTTGAGGCTAAACCTAAATTAATAATTTAAAATAAAGAGTTTTAAAAGGCACATAAAAGTTATACGTGGAGGGGGAAAGCGATCGACAGTTGCTAGAGCTCTTCACAGCTCATATCTGAGGAGACCTTGCACTTTGCTCCGAGTGTGCATGAGTAGAAAAACACCTTAGTGAGCAGTTAACTGGATGCTGCCCTGCCCCTGCCTCTGCCCTCTGCCCCACGTCCACACTGGACTCCGCAAAGTCCTCCAGGGTCTTCCTGCTTCTTAAAGCGAAGTTCACGCGCTCGTCACCGACTCGCAGAAGAAGAAGGAGGAGGCGCTTCTTCTGTAACATTTACATTTCCTGTTGTTTACTTCTTCTCAGATTGTTTATATTCAGAGGTGTCATCTTTGGGCGCGAGCCCTCTGGCTGTACATGCGGGATGATGCAAGTGTCAGAAGTTGCTGTTGTTGAACGTACGTGATGAACGTGAGCTGGTCAGAGCACACCGGAAGTTACAACACGGAAACAGATTCACTCAGAAACATCATGAGAGCACATGTTGCTGCAAAGTTGTGTCAAACCGGTTTTTTACCTTCCTATTTTTCATTCAGTACAAAAGGTTTGTAAAATCATCTCTGTGGGGACTTTTAATATCACAAATTCAACACGAAACGCCAAAAATATTGAATGACAATATTCATATTCTTTTAAATTGCTCATATGCTGGCATGAGGTTGCATGCACTTTGTCATGTACAAAGAAAAAAACTAAATAAATTTACTTTAAGATTTTCTGTATCCACAATAGACCAGCAGTTTGTCTTAAGCCTGTTGATTAAACATCAAAGATTAAGCTATTCCTCTAAATAGAATGAAAAATAAGCTAATATTTGATCAGTAAATTGTATCAGATAAAGTTAGAATATACATTTATACTTCAAGCTAATTACTAGTCTGTGTTGTTAAATTAACTTTTAGTTCATGAAGAGCTAATTGCCACTTTAAATCTACTTTTATTAACTCTTAGAAATAATTTTATTGCAGTTAATAAACACCCAGTCACTTATTGGTTAATTAATAACTAATATATTTAAACACTTATTGAATGGTTATAAATTAACCTGTATTTGTGTAAATAACAAGTCATAGCTTATATATACCTTAATGAGTTATGGTAATCATTTAGGTGTAGCTATGTATTTAGCTGTTGTGTATTAACTAATACTTAAATAAAAGCTAGTTATTTATTAAAAAAAATTAAAAACTAACATATTAAACCAGAATGGAGCATTTTCAGATTAAACAGAATATATGTTGTATATGACTTAAATCTGTGTATTGTCCTTTGTAAAAAATTATCCTTTAAACATTTCATGTTGAATTTATGTTCTGTGGCTTTTCCAATAAACTATAGCAAGTTACTATATTATGTATTGTGCCCTGCCTCTTAGGTGTTTGTAACCATTCTCAGTTGTAGATCTAGTTCAGGGGTGCCCAAGTCCGGTCCTCGAGATCTACCATCCTGCAACTTTTATATGCATCCATTGTCCAAC
>JBAMIG010000019.1:14906392-14920386 GCA_037177335.1 Kiunga ballochi
AGAATTAAGATTACCAAGAGGATCTCTGTATATACATATATACAGGAAGATTCTCTTGGGAAAGTAAATTTGTTCAGTACAATGCAGCATCCAGATAATCATTCTGCCTGCTCAGATGCTGGACAAGACACGTAAAAAAAAAAACAAAAAAAAAAAAACATCACAATAACTCCCTGGTTCCTGAAGGATCTGGTGCTAACAGAAATAATTCCCGGTCATCCTGAGAAAACCCCCACAAAAAGAGAGCAAAATTAAAAAAGAACATATAAAATCTCATCAAAGCTAAACATGTTTTAGTACTTAACCTTCTAAAGGAGATACACCTAGATTCATGATAAAACTACAATCTATCAAAGCCATGTGTGCTGTGGCAGAGCACAGACCTCCACCAGGCACCAGTTTTCCCATTTAAAAACCACAGCATGCACCTAAGATTGTTGGGTTGATAGCCCACATAACTACACAGACCTCATCCACCATGCAGAAAAATGTTGGGCTTATTTTAGGGTGATGCATCTTTCAGAGCTCAGACACATCTGATCTTTGTCAGTCGCTGCAATCAGTGGCATCTCGCAATGTTAAAGAATCCTTCAAAACATTCCTGGATCCAGACGGTGGTCCGGATCACCTCCATCACTTCTTCATCTTTCCATTCTGGATATATCCTGAAAATTTCATGGGAATCTGTTCATAACGTTTAGAGTCATGTTGAACACAGACAAAAACATAACCTCCTATGATGTTAGTTTAGTTTGTTTATTTGTTTTTCGATCACATACTGTGAAATCCAAATCAAAATAAAATAAATACATAAATAACCAAAAGTAATAGGCTGAAGCAAATGCTTATTCTAGCCTATTCTTATTCACTTCATGTAAATCAGCCATGCCATCCTAAAAATGCACAATAAATAATATTAAACCTACTAAACATCCATAACATTATGGAGGGGAAAAAAAGAAAAAACACAAAAACAACATTGTCACTCAAACATAAATAGACCACCAAAATTATAATGATATCCTCTTAATTTAAAACTGAAGACTGTTTTTTAGGTCTGTAAAGGATTTCTAATATTTTTATATTTACAACATCCTATTTTTTCTATGTTGCTATGTTTGCTAAAAGGTGTCAAATAAAACATCAGAGCATCTTGATGGCTCAGAGAAAAATTCCCAGATGTTTTTAGACATGCAGCAAACATTTCAGCGTGCTCTGAGAACATCTATGTGTGAAAACTTTCATTTCTTTGTCTGTTTCTTGTGTTTTTATATGAAAAAACTGCTCCAAGTAAAGTTTTTTGCATTTTTCTGTTTTATGTAAAGCGAAACAAGGTTTTTATGAAACTTTTCCAGTTGAGAAAAGTGTTTCTGTGAACAGCATGTGAGACCTTTCTGTTTGACGAGATGATCAACTTGAGGTTAAAACCTCGTGTCTCGTGCTGAAACGACTGAAACGCTTTCCGTGTGACTAAAACCAGTTCAGAGGAAAACCGTATTCTCCTGCATCTTCACAAAAAACCTTGAAATGGTGTCTCTTCCTCCCTCCTCTTCATCACTGTTTGCCCCACCTGTTGCCTGAACTTCATCCAGGTTGTTTCTCAACCTGAGCTCAACACCCGCCTGCAGGTTCTTACATCACTCTTCGAATTAAACAGTCAAAAACAAATAGTGTTTCCTGTGTAAACAAGCGCAACCTTTGCACTTTGGAGCCAACCCTGAATGTTGCACCATGCCAGAGTGTTGAAGTTGCTGAGTAACCACATTTTCATATCCGGTCATCACTGACTGATAAACAAAATACCATCTATGTTTTATTTATTCATGCTGTTTTGATGTAGTTGTTGAGCATAAACACATGATTCCCTTCACTTCACATTCACAGTGGTTTGATTTGATGTCCTTTTTGTCTATGTAGTATCCCCCTATTTTCATTTCACTCCAAACTGACCAGGTCAACCCCGTCTGTCAACACAGGCCCTGATGAAAGAGCCTCCATAGGACAGCAGATCTATACTCTTTGCTGTGGATCTGATACAGGCACTCCTCTGCTGGTGTCATATGAGCCCTGCATAAAGGATGTTCTTTTATCAGTTAATCTCATATATCGTACAGAGAAGCTTTTTTTGCTGACTGGTGTCTTTGTGCTTACCATAATAAATCTGTAATTTAGATTTTAAGCATTACAGTTATTGCTTTGAATTAAATTAATATCATAATTGTTATAAATGAAACTTTATATGGGTATTAAGAGGCTACTGAACGTGATGTTACCTTCACACAGGTTTTCATTACATATATCAGAACAACAGCATCACCAGGTGGATGAATGAGTACATATCTTCACAGATTCATGTTTTTATTTAGAATATATAATATGAGACCACAGCTTTCTGGGACCCTGAATTGGATTAGATGGTGTATAAAATTAAATGAATGAAACAAGATTAATCATCATTGGTCGAATCTTTCTATATGTTGTCAATTCCTTCAACAATAACACACTTTAATAATAATAATTAAAAAAGCTGCAACTTTAAACTCTGGTTCAGTTTTTATAAGTGTTTTTATGGCAGTGACTTTAATGTATCCAGATTTATAATGTAGGCGTTAGTCCTTGTCCATCTTTATTTTCTGGGACTGGCTCTTTCAGCTGCTTCTTTTACTCTAATTTTGTTTGCATATTACTGAACAATTATCCATGTTTTTTTCTGGCAAATATTATCTCCTTCAAATCTTTCCTACTTAATAAATGGCCTTTTTTATGTATCGTATTTCTTTGGTCCAGTTTAAAAGTATTGATGCTGTTATCTTCCAGATTAAATAGCATTTTGTTTTTTATAACCCTATTTATTGCAATAAATATTTTATTTAATTGTATTTTATTAGCAAAGCTGGTTCACTTAAACTGCCAATCATTAAATTATTCTCCTTCTAAAATACGACCACTGCTTACTTCTTTTTTTTTTTTTTTTTTTGTCAATTTGGGTTGCAGAGATTGAGATATTAAAATTTTAAAGCTAATTGGATTGCTTAATTAGTGCTACGCCAACCGTTTCTAAGAAAAGAAAGAAAGAGTAGCTACTCATTGTAACAGATATTACAAATAAATCAGTAACCACAAGAGGGCGCTAGTTTACATATAACCGCACAAAACGTTTGACAAGACGAGCGAATAAAAGGCGGCTCAGGAAGAAAATACAATTCCCACAATGCAACGCGGTTAATGGGAAAGTACGAAACTCCCATAAAATAAAGCACACTTTCATTTTCGGTTTTTCTGCTGAGTAACTGTGACTCTTTTGGTGTTCTGCACGGCGTCGAGTTACACAGTAAAAAGGGTTTATTTGTGTTTTCCATATTCGCTTTCTTGAATCTATGAGTTTTGAATAAGTAATAAAAATAACTTTCTGAATGAACATGGCTTCTCTGGGTATTCGCCTCGAATCGAAGAAACAGGTGAGCGAAACTGTCTGCTAGCAAGAATAATTAAAGAGCAAGATATCCGAGACACTTTATGGTAGTTTTACGGTTGGTGATGCTAACGAGTGACCTAGTGTTTGATTTGATTAGTCCACTGACAGCAAGAAAAAAGGTGAAAAGAGACGAGGTCTCTGTTTAGCTGCACGGCCTGCTGCGTTCACTGACACCTAATATGCTGTGCACACTTTACACTGAAACAGGAAGCTTTCCACTAATGTATAATCTTTCATTTCAGGTGGATGACTTCTGCCAAAAGCTCTCAAACGAGGTAGTTTTTGGTTAATTTTCCTATATTTGCTATGGATTATTATATATATCAATATATAGCCAATATATTTAATGAGTATATATTGTTTTTATTTTGTAAAAGGCAGAAGAACTGGTTTCCAAATTTTTCCCTCTCAAGATGGAACAGCTGCAGATGTTGCTGAAGGTATGGAGCTAAGGACTTAGGCCGAATATTTAAACTGCATTTCCTGAGTTTTTTGGTCTGAATTCAGGTTGTTAATCTCTGACTTTGTTTCAGACATCTTTCAGCTGTGATGACCTGGCATCCTTGAAGGCACCGCTCGACATCCCAATACCAGATCCAGCAAAGGAGGAGGCAAAACGAAAGAAAAAGGAGGAGGTAGGTCAAATATTGAAGAAGAAAATTAATACCCTAAAGCCATATTTCCCCAAACAGTGACAGACTCCAAACTAAAAATATATCAGTGCTGTTACTTTAAAGATCAGCACCATGTTTATGTTATAAACGCCTCCTCAGTGGTTGCTTTAGTCATGATAAGCTGCTGACACCTCTGTCCCAGTGTCAGATCTCTGTAGACTGAAACAGATTTCCATCATTGATCTCCTTCTGTTAATATTTTTTTACAATATTACGTAGGTGGAAAAAAGCAGTTGGAGAAACACGTTTAACCGTCCAAACTCATGAAAGTTGGGTCAACTGGTTATTTTAAATGAGAAGTGGGAAACTCCTAATCCTGCAGGTTTTATATGTATTCCCAGCCCAGCACCACTAAGTCAAATGAATCCAATCTATTTCCAGTATCTGTGGCTTTATTACCTAATTATGTAATCCCTGAAGGCAACATTTTATTACATGTGCATGCACCACTTAAAAAAAAATCCTCTTTTTTTATTTTACTTCCCAAATTTTAATTCAATTTATTGTTTAATTAAAATATTTTCTACTTAAAGTATCCATATAGAATTAGAGGTGGTAAAAAATGGAGGAAAGCAGGAAAAGGGGGTGTAAATACTTTTATAAACTGTTATACTACATAAACTGAATATTTTTTATCTACTTGTAAAAGAAGTTTGAAGTAGTTGGACAGAGTTAGATTACATAATGTGAAAATAGCTGCTTTCATAACATAGAACATTATTTCTTCTCTTTATTTCTACAACCCTTGAATTTCTTCAGGAATGCTGAATAGAGCCTCTCTACTGGGGTCCTCGGCTCATGGTTTATCTTTAATCTTTTATTATGTGAAGACGCAGCGGTGAGACTGTGTTCTTGGTTACCGTGGTAACCTGTCACAATTTGTAAGGGCTGTTTTACAGACTGAGTGGGCCTCGCGTGTGGGGTGATGTTTAAAACATTTGAAGTGATGCTTACAATCTGCTGTCGACTTTTCAATGTGCTTGAAATGTCAGAAACCTGAACTCCCACACAGACCAAAGAATATTCACACACTTTAGGCAGAGGTTGGGATTTTTTCCCTCTGCCTGCTTTAGGTTTGCTGGCATATTGCATGCAGAGTTTTAGCTTAGAGGAACATTTATGTGTCCTTTTTATTACCCAGAGAAAGAACACATAGATGATCTCTTTGTAAGTTAACTAAAAGATTAGACCTGATGTTTTCTGTTGCAGAAGGAGGCTAAGGAGGGTAAGAAAGACAAGGACAGCGATAAAGAGGACGAGGATTCAGGTGAATGGAAATAAGTTATGAACACATGAACATTTGATATTATTTGTATTGCAAAAGCTGTGGTGATGCTGGAATGAAACGTTGGGGTTGTTTCAGGGCCTTCTTGTGGTCCCATCTGTAGCAATGAGCGAGTGGAGAGTCTCCTCCGGGAGGTCAAACCTGAAATCCAGACGCTGAAGGAGAAGCTCAACACGGTCAGTAGATTCAATCCAGGTTGGAGACAAAGCAAACCTATTAACAGCAGATTTCACTCAAAACCCTTTAAAATTTAAATTAATTTTAATAATATTAATAATAATTATTATTATTTATTGATAGTGAAACAGTAATAATTTAATAATATTAATAATAGTAATTATTCTTTATTAATGACAACAATAATTGTTTATTATTAATAATGATAAATTATTAATAATAGTTATTGATCATATTGTCTAGTTTGCTTTCATAGCATTATGATATTCCTGCATGCAGTGAATGCATCACGTTTTAATGCTGCAGTTAACCTATTGGCAGCTAGCTACAGCGGCTAGCCATTGCTGTAGGAGAGCGCACCGTGCTGCTTTCACTTTGTAGCATTTTCGTTCATCTTTCAGACTTGCATAATGTTTTGCACTGCAGGTTTGGAGTGGCGGTTTAGTGTCAGGGCGTCTTTAGGCTGCGCGCTCAGAGAACACATTTTGACCTTCGCACTTTAGTTTTCATATAAGGAAACCTCTTTTGTTCCTTTTTTTGTAATGAGTAAATGTTCTCCTGGCAGGTGTCCATGTGGGTACAACTCCAGATCCCTAAAATTGAAGATGGGAACAACTTTGGAGTAGCTGTACAGGTTTGTAACAGAAAAAAGTTTGGATTCATTTCATGGTATTAACGTTGACTTTGGAGTTAAAATATTTCAGCTGAATTTTTCCCTTTTGTCTGACAGGAGAAAGTATTTGAGCTGCTGACAAACACTCGCACCAAGATCGAAACTTTCCAGACTCAGCTTTCAAAGTAAGAGCGTGCATCAGTGCAGCTTATTTGTTTTAGCTACAGAGCCTTTAGCCATCGCTGTGAGATCAAGCAGACAAATATCGGTGACAAAAGTGATCACTGGGATCATAAAATTGCACACGAGGCACATTATTGTAGTGTCATATTCTGATTCTGTTGGTCTTAGACACCATCATTTTGTGTTGTTAGATATTACAGTGAGAGAGGTGATGCTGTGGCCAAGGCCTCCAAACAACCTCATGTGGTCAGTATATCACACCACGTATTTGATGCTTTTATTGTGAAATGAAATAAACTACATGTATTAAGATGCGTGTCGGTTTTCTGCTGCAGGGAGACTACAGACAGCTGGTTCACGAGCTGGACCTGCATCAGTACTACGAGCTCCGCCTTGTGGTCCTGGACATCCGCAACACATATGTAAGACTTTTGCTGCCTGCTGAAGGTCATATGGATGCTGTAAATTACATGCATACACCATCTGCTGCACTTTGATGTGCATGTAGGATTATTCCAGGTGTTTCTAAGCAGCAGTCCAGAAACGTTAACTGCTTAGCACTCCATCTCTCTGCTCTCTGTCTTTAATTCTGTAAAGGAAGAAGCTGTTGGACACATTTACTTGTATATGTCCGTTGCTCACAGTGTGTATTTCTCTCTCCAGGCAGTGCTGTTCGACATCATTAACAAGAACTACGATAAGATTAAGAAGCCCAGAGGAGACGGGAAAGCGCTGATCTACTGAGACCGGAGACGGGCCTTCTCTTTACGAAGCTACAACTCGCGTAGTGTGACACAGATAATGTAACAATACTCCTGCTTCAACACAAAAAGGCTAACTTTTTCTTACTGTGCATGCATTTTGGTTCAGATTACTAAATAAAGCATCAGAATCCCTTCAAGTCTACTGAGGTTGTGTGTCAGAGTCTGGCTGGGTGAAAAGTTCCTCTCCTGGCAAACCAGGAGAACCCCAGCTGAGTCGTAACCGGTACCATCCCTGGTAGAGTCCCCTCCAGCCCAGATACCCCAGTGCTCCTCCCAGCTGCTGGGAGGGCCACTTCGGGAAGTATGCAAGCATGCACAGGAGCAAAAACATCCAAATCATGAGCAGAACCACACACAGGAAGAAGATGAGCCTTAATGGGGTACCGGGTGAGCTCTGCAGGCGCCTCTCTTGGGTCAGGTGGCGTCCAAATACAGATATTTCCTCCACAAGCAGCAGGCAAGAAAAGCACAGAATGAGGATGTCCTGGGAGACTTCGTAGCCTCGCCACAGCATGTTGGCTTTAAGACAGGAGGCTTTGGTTTGATCTTCATGCAGGACTAGGAGGGGCTGGGCTGGAGCGTCAGAGCTCTGGGTGTCCTGGGTGGAGGCAACGGGTTCGTAACAGGTTCCTGCCGCATCCTCCAGCAGGGTGAGGAGACGGCGGCAACCCCACCACAGCAATGCTGCGAGGGCCAACCGAGAGAGGTGGCGGAGGGAGAGAGGCAGGCAGCGCCGGGCGGAGAAGGAGAGGAGGACAACAAAGGAGCCTGCGAGGAGGAAGGTCCAACCCCAAGTAGATCTGAGGAACTTCCTGTGACGGGAAACAAAATATTTCTGAAACTCATTATGATGCTTAACTTCATCCCAGCTGAAAAACAAGGAGCAGAAATCAGAAAATGGACTAAAATTCCCCTTTAGGATCCACTACACTATTTCCTTATTCATTTGTGTAATAACTTACCAGTAAAAGTGATTATATAAACCTGTGAGTGGAATAATTTTAGAAGCTGATCTTAGCAACGAGTCAGACATTAATACTGATTCAAAGCTTACCTAACGTCTTCTTACTGCTTATTTTAAGCCTTTTACAGTCAATAAAATGAGCTTTTATCTGGTAAAACCTCATTTTAGATGAATAACATTAAATCTTTTGCTATTTTTACAGGATATATTTACATTTTTATTTACTGAAAAACAAAAAATGTCCTCTTTTTTATTCAAAGTACAAAAGGGCTCATTTTCAGCACTGATCCTTGATAAAAACTTAAATCCTGACCGTCGGAGACCATTGATTTATCCCGTTTTGTGGGTTCCTGCATGTTCCCGTACTTTTTTGAGGATTTGCCAGAAGTTTTTCTTTGGATCTGTCACTGGTTATTGTTCCAAAGTGAGCATCTCCTGGTGGGAAAGGCGCACATTGCTCAGACATCTCCCTTACAGACCATTCCTGAAGCTCAGCAGTGATTTTTGGGAATACTGTGAGTAAAAAGTGACTCCACAGATGTTCAGTCTCAGGCTGCTTCATTGCTGCCATGATTCATGATGGATTTAACCTTTTCCTTCAACTTCCCAGATGTCCCAAACAGCTAAGCAGTCTGTCTAACCTCTTTTTTTTTCTGCAAAAATTTCCCCCTTTGCTGCCCTTCTCCATTAAAACCACTCATTTATACCTGGTACACACCTGACCACCCTAAATCCTCTTCATCACAGTTGAACTTCTCTTCTGTAAATGTTTATTATCCTTGTACAGTTTTTTAAGCAGCGAGGCTGCATGAGTTTCTGCTCTGCTGTCATGTGACTTTATTTACTCACATTCATGAATGCAGACGATGGGAAGCGGCGGCCTCACCTGTACAGGTAGTGGTTGCTGTTAGCAAAGATGCTGTACTTGGACGCCCAGAAACTGAGTATGGGTCCGAACAGAACCAGCGCAGAGAGCACCAGGTGGAAATGTCCTTGAACCAGGTTGCTTCCTAACATCTTGGCCAGTAGGTTTGTAAGAAGCTCCAGAGCAGCACTGAGGAGCGTGAGGACGACCCTTCCAGGCAGTGTCAGCTCTGCAGCGATCCTCTGCAGCTTTTCCAGGTTGATTTCCGCTTTGAGGCCGTTTGGGGAGCTTCCTGGTTTGGGATCCATGTTGCTGGGAGTCCCCTCTGTGTGAAAGGCACAGCGGCTCTACTTTCACACTGTCAGGAATGCAGCAGAGCACATGGGTTTATAAAAATACAACCATGCCGTCCCTTTTACCCTCTAAACCCTCCCACCCTGTCCTGCAGCTGCACCATCTTTTCAGATAAATATTTTCCTTAACCACGCACAGCTTGTGTGCTAAAGTCTGTTTATTCACTAAAACTCGGGTTTCTCCTCAGTTTTAAGTGTTTTAAAGCAACATTTTTCATCGATATTTGCTTATTGTGGAGGAAACGCCCCTCTCTTAGTTCCATCTGTCTCCTCCTCCAGTTGACCGAAACTAATTGAAGTTGCAGACTGTTGGCAGAGTTCGTTTGGCACTTGAACAGCTGTTTTTCAGTCTTTTTTTATGTACAGCTCTGATACTTTTATAACTTCCTAAGCAAAAACTAATAAAATCCTTTCTACGCTACAGTCGTGCACAAAACCAGTTTGCGGCGAGCCTGCAGAAGAACAGTAGGTGCAAATGAAACCAGACGACAAAGAATTTGTGTCTAATTTTAGATGCAGGCTGCATTGCTGTCACTACAATGTCCTTCTGGTCATTCTGCAATTGTCTGGCAGCTGCAGTCACCCACAAAACCTGGACTAATGACATCTTAAGGACTCATGTTTTAAGCTTTTAAGCCCCAAAGCGATGCATGTAAGAATGACAGCAGACATGTGTTCATATGCCTAAAGAAAGCTCCTTTTATTGTTCCTGTAAAAGTTTGTGAAACATGAGCCAAGATATGAACACCTGAAAATTTGCATATACAGATCAGTGTGAGTGTTAGCATGTGCATCATAGTATCACGAACTTCTTAGACATCACACGGTTATATTGGTCAACCTAATTGCTCTTTTCTTAATAAAAAAAAATAAGAATCAAGGCAAACAGTTGCCTCTGAACAGCTGAAAATGTTGCAGATTGGAGGTGAAGTCAGGAAAAGACACAATCAGGTGAACAAGTCGTGACTTCAGGATAAAATCTGTGGCTTTTAAATGGGACACTGCTTGTGTTATTTATAACAGCAGTGGCAAAACAGATGCCAGATCAGCACACTGACGACTAGCTAAATAACACTCCCTGAATGCACATACCATTAAAATACTATACAAGTTTACAGAATTACCATCATCATTATTCTCTCTTTTATGTGTTTAGTGTAGCCGACGGATCATTCGGCTTAAACGCTCGCTGCACAGACATTAAATTGGCGGCCATGTTTCCCCCGAAACCAAAAGAAAACCAGAAGTGCGCCGAATCCGTCCAACTAAAGTCAACACAGAAAGACCCGAACAAATACATCACGGCCGAGCTATCATCGTTAATATCCAGCATTGAATTTAAAACACATTTAAGTCTTAATCAGTGTGGAGCTCATCGGCTTCACCCTGTCCTCCTCTTCCTCGCTCCCTCCAGCGTCTATTCTTTGTCTCTCGCTCTGTTTGTCCTTTCGTCGGTCCCTCTCTCTCGCTCTTCCTCCAGAGGATGGGTTTGTCTGTGCTCCCACATTCGCACCGCTCCGTCCCACTAAAGAAACATCACAGAAACCATTCACTCATCAGTTCCCTTCCTCTGACAGCCCGATGCAGAAATCCAACAAGCTACAGGAATAATTCATGAAGTTAGGGGTCATCCAGTGTTTCACATTAATTATTAACAAACTTTAAGGGTTAAAAAAAAAGGCTACACAGAGATTCAGTTTGATTCTTTACAGCAGGGCTTTTTACAGAAAAATAGCGATAAAAGCACAAACTCTGACATTTCTTCTGTTTTTACCAGTTTTATGGTAACTAATAATACACCCACCACCTCTTCATCAGTTCACGTTTAAACACAACTCAGTTTATTTAGTCATGGTCAAAAAAAGAAACGGGGGTTAAGTGGCATGGTTGCTGGTTTGAGTATTCCAGGAAGTACATTTACTGGGATATTCACACAGAATGGTCTGAAAAAGTTGTTTGGGCTGAAATATCAGAGGAGAAAGACAGAAAGCGAAGAAGCTAACTCAGCACTACGGCCTGATTTTAGAGTGCAAGTGATAACGGCACCTTTAATGTTGCGTTTCACTGCGACATAAAACGCAATCAGTCTGCTTAGACCGTACTCACAGAGCTGCTGATGAGTTTGTCCTCATATGGATGCCAGCTGACGTCCCTCACGCAGGCGTCGTGACCCGACAGCCTGGACACCACCGCCCCGGTCAGCACGTCGTAGACTGGACACAAACATTTCAACCACTTCAGTGTCTGCAGATAAACGTCAGCTCGCATCGCGCACTTCAGAAGAACTTACTGATTATTTTGCCGGTGGAGCAGCCGGAGTAGATGAATCTCTGCCCGGTGCTGAACTCCGGAGAGAAGCGACAGCGAATGAGCGTGTGCAGGACGCCGTGACCACGGTACGTCATCACCGACGTGTCACCTGTCAGCTTGTGCTTCTTCAGGGCTGCAACACACAGATCCACTTTATTTGTTCTGAACGTAAGAAAAGCATGTTTTATATGTTCTGCAATTTGCCATACAGCATTAATAAAGACTTCCCACACAGGCAGAAATTCTACACTTAAAAAGACATTAAACTTATATGTACATTAATACATTAAAGGTGTGGAAAGCACGACTGATCATGTCAGATTCAATGGGGACGGCTTCCTCTCAGACAAAGATGGCTGCTGCCGAGGACTAAAAGATTTGCTTATTTTTGCACCAATTAGGTGCAGATTTATGATGGATATGATGTGCCTATTGTTGTATTTATACATTTTACTGGCTAAACATTTACTGCTCATTAAATAAAAATCAATCCAGTGCGATTAAATATCAATATATTGGCACAAAATATCATGATATTTCAATGTGATTAATATTTTCTTACGAGATACAAAAAATACTAAAATTAATAAAAAAGATGATTAAGATACACGAGATTAAATTACGGTAATGAAAATATTTAGAGATACACTCAAACTACCTTTTTTTAAGTACTGCACTGATACGGAGCACAGTACTAATGAATCCATCACAGGTTACTGGGTGGGAGTGTAGACCAGAATGATGCAACGGCTGGGTAGTAAACTGTGTCATATATTAAATAAGTCACGCTGCAGCATCCTCTAAATGCAAGGCTTTAAAAGTGTAACAATCTTGCTTAAAAAGTTTAAAATCTGTATCCAGCAGCAAATCCAGAGTATGTGAGGTGAATATTTTCCCTTCTTTTAAATTGATATCTCTATTTTGATCTCAGCGCCCTCACCTCTCTGGGGAACCTGCTGCCAGCGATAATCCCAGTTCTGTTGGGTGACGGCCAGACGGGAAGCAGCCAGCCCCTCTTTGGGTGAGAACTTCCGAACGTCCCAAAGTTTGATGGACTGGTCCTTCGAGTTGCTGATGAGATAGCGAGCGTCGCCCTGTCAGAGTGACAGAAAGAACGATGACTACAACCCGTCTTACTAACAGACTGACAGGAGAGCAGCAGAGCTCCTCCCACCTTGCTGTGGATGAAGGTGATGCCGTCTCGGTGGCCGGCCAGCTGTCCAACAGGCTGCGGTCTGTCTTCCCGCAACGTCCGTCTGTCCCAGACCTTGCACAATGCGTCATCGCTGCCAGAGAATAGCAGCTGGGACGAGCTGTCTGCAAACGCCACCGCGTTCACATCGTCCTCGTGAGCATCAATCTGATGAGAAAAGTGTGTTAGATATATGTTAGAGGCAATGAGAGGATAAAGCAGATGTCAGCTACTAGCTGCTGCACAGATGGGGGTTTGTGGGAAGGTTAAATCTGACCCGGACTGCAGGGAGGAGCTGAAACTTTAATATTAGCTCTACTGTGATAGACTCAACCTTGACTGCAGTTTGAGGTGGATGTGATGCAGGAAGCTCACCTTCAGGGTTCGTTTGTTCTGCTCCAGATCAAAAACATAAAGGCAGCCGTCGTTTGCACTGAAAAAAACCCACAACAAATCCAGTGTGACTCAGAAAAACACATTTTAAAAGAAAACACTGCAAAAAATTTAAAAGCAAGTCTGGTGACTTTGTTCAAAACAGATTATTCATCATTATTATCAAGTTATTTACATGCATATTTTATTAAAACAGGATGAGATCGCTCTGGCTATTCAACATCCCATAGAAACCCAGAACCTCCCGGTAAAATTTAATGTGTGAATGCAAAAATAAACCATTTAAATACAATTTCCTGAAATAACAACACATTTCTAGACTTTTGACAAGACGCATATTTTAATGAGTTAAAAAGCCTTTTCAGCCAGTAATGCTTTTTCTCTCCAAGTTTTAGAGAAAACATTTTAAAACAGCAATGCACAAACTGGTAGCAGAGCCCATGGTGGTAACTGGGATTGCTATGGTTTGAACCCAATAAGTACCACTGATCCCAATGTTATTGATTTATTTTACACATTAAATGTTTTGTCTATTTTTTTGTTTGTTTTTAAAAAAAAACCTTGTTATTAAATGCTGAAATCAGAAGAAACATTTTGTTTAGTTGCCTGTTTTGGATGTTTTCTCTCAAAGTGAATCAACAGGATAGTTTAGAGTTATTTTTCACTTAAGGAGCATGATATCAGCTTTACTTATTATCTATTTTACTTATTATCTATTATCTATATATTATCTGTTTCTTAAAAAC
>JBAMIG010000019.1:14935721-14954650 GCA_037177335.1 Kiunga ballochi
GATGAGAGAAAATTTTCTCCAATTAAATGAAGAAAAAACTGAGATAATTCTGTTTGGTAGCAAAGAGAAAAGGGTCAACATTTGTAAACAATTGGAGACTCGGGCTCTTAAAACTATCAATCAAGTGTGTAACCTTGGTGTGCTGATGGACTCAGACCTGACCTGCAGCAGCCACATCAAAGTTGTGACTAAGAAGCTTTTTACCACCACAGAAACATCAACAGGATTAGAGGTTTAGTCTCCCAGAAAGACCAGAATGTGATGAAATGGACCTCAGCCTCACCTCCTGCATCCTGTCAATAAAAAAACTGGTGCTCCACTGGCAGGTGGAGGTGGGCGCTTTTAGATGGGTGAGCTTCTGATGAAGTATTTCAGGAACAACAGTGTTGACTGCAGAGCTGAAGTACACAAACAGGATCCTCATGTGTGACCTGGGGAGTCGAAGTGATGCAGGATGTACTGCAACCCCACATTAGCTGCATCATCTGTTGACTTGTTTGCATCATATGCAAATTGCAGGTGGTCCAGAAGGCCTGTGATGTGCCTCAGGTGGTTCAGGACCAGTTTTTCGAAGGATTTCATGACCACATTACAGACCAGATTGACAGGCCTGTAGTCACAGGGCTTCTTGTGTACTGAAATGTTCTAACATTTCATCCCAACCATTCTAAGTCTTTTAAAGTTTGTAAAGGTACTTGTGTGCGTATGTTATTCATATTTGCCAAACGTTTTCAACGAACACTAAAATTGTGTTAGTTTACAAGTAGACAAGAAACTATTAAGACTTTAATGTTTTTATGCTTTTTATACTTGTTTACCTGTAAAAGAGATATTACCCACTCTACTGAATATTTCATAGTATGCCAGTTTCGGTAAGAACACAGGGAAAGTTTGTTTCAGCATACACTAAAATTATTATGATTTTTAGCATCTTCGCTAGCACTTGCTCCGCATTTCTGATTCGGTCTTTATCATTTTTAATACGACTTTCAGCTTCTGCGATCCTGTGGTTTATAGTGGTCAACTCCAATTTAAAATCATGGAAATCTTTATGAAAGTCTTGTAGCTTCTCTAATACAGTATTTATTGATTTTATGGAGGACGTGCAGTCACGTGTATTCCGGTTGTTGACAATGCCAGTTTGGAAGGCATATGTCCAGTAATAACCATTGAGTGCCTACACACAGGATAAAGCATGGATTAGACCTAAACACACTCACACAGCAAGTATGTGTGGATGGTACCAACAGAAACCTGTATCTCACTATGTCTCGGATAAGTTTACATCAATCTATCACTAAACGCTCCATATCTGTCTCTAGTATCAGCCAGAATGTGCCGTATTTATGTAAAATCTATGACCAGAAATAAACCCACAGTGCCCAGTTACATTATATTTTATTTCCTAGTATTTGTGAAGCCAAAACACAAAAAAACAGAAACTCAGAACATATGTTACCAGCTGCTGCAGATCCAGCTGCAGGTTACCATGGCAACGCGTCACCATGACGGTAAATAATCCAATAAAAAATCAAATAATTCCTGTGAAGAAACTAACGATTTTAATGTTTTAAAAAGCATCAAAGTATTTATATATTTAACATTTATTTCTTTTGTAAGTGACTGTGGTAGAGCGGCATAATGTCCTTCCATGTGAAGTAATTAGCCTATTAGACTTCATAGAAGCAACAGCACCTCCACCTTGTCTGTTAATGTCTGATTAATCTGTAAAACAACGGGCCCTGCTTGTTAAGCTGCTACACCCGAATGCGGAACATGAAATCACCACTTTGACCAGGAAGAATACTCCACACACCACTATCTGTCCTATTTTAACTGGTCTAAAACTGGACTACTTATACCCCAAAAATTATGTCAGCTGCACGTCCTCCATTGCGAAAGCTTGAGGCCTTGTTAGCAGTAGCGCCATTGCTGCCTTCCAAGGCACCTGCTGGTTTTTCTTTGTTTTGTCTTTATTCATTAGCACCCTCTGTTCGCCCATCTTTCTTCCCCATGTTTTTCCCGTTAAACCTTTCTGTTATTATGAGAAAATGAAAGTGATGTTTGTATGGGACGGTTCTGCAGAAATCTTTAGAGAGCTGTCGATTTAAGCAGACTTACTGAAACCATCACAGAAACCCCTTTTTTTTCAGGTTTATCTCTTATTTGAATTTTAATTCATCAATCCATCCATCCATTTTCTGCCGCTTATCCGAGGTCGGGTCGTGGAGGCAGCAGCTCAAGGAGGGAAGCCTAGACTTCCCTCTCCCCAGCCACATTCACCAGCTCATCTGGGGGGACCTTGAGGTGTTAGTGTAGTCACACAAAATTTGTTTGTGTTATTACCTGACAGTTCTGCATTTCCCTGTGTGTTTGTTTTGAGGCTTGGTCCTCCAGCTCCTCCCCATTGTCTTCTTCTTGAGTCCATTGTCTATATAAATAGTGTGCTGTCCATTTACTCTTCCCTTTTTGATTTGTTTCTTTGGGAAGAGGTACATTTATTCATCCAATGTAATCCTTATGTTTGTGATGCTTAAATGTCTGCTTTATCTACAATATCCTTAGTATGTCCTTTTATAATTTGACATATTTAGTTATTATGACGTTATGACTGATGAAACAAATGGATGTATGTTAATGTGGGCCGTTGTACTTTTAGATTTGGGCTGGAGATCCACGGGCACATGCTAGTGCTAATTTTATTTCCTTCTGTGTCAGAATAAATGGAGAGTGCCTCCGATCGTTACACTCCGTCTCATGGGTCATCAATAATAACGTAAATACACAACGCAGACGTGAACCGGTCACACAAGCTTCTTACCCTATCTCTAAGGAAGACACCCTGCAGATAAACTCATTTCGGCCGCTTGTTTTAATTATGCGAAACACCTAAAAATAAATTTAACTTAAAAAAAAATAAAATAAATTTGACTTCTTCGTTCACAATTTACTGTGCCGTCCCTCATCTGTGATTGGCTGTAAATAGGACTGTGCCATCTCTCATTCATTGGATGCACTGATTGCACTAAAACTTTTAAACTCCTTGAGCAGCTTAAACAAATTCTTTTACCTCCACCACTTTTTTCCCTACAGACACATCACTCCATTCTTCTTCATCTCCCTTCCTCGTCACTTCACCTTAACTTCCAAAGTGTTTTTATTTTTACTGATTTCTTTGTCTTTCTCTCCCCTCATTTTTTCGTTGTTTCTCTTATCACTCCTTGAAACTCAAGCATATGTCAGCTGATTTACACCTTTTTTGTTACCGTTTTTAATTAAACTTTCATCCATTTTCACTATAAGTAGACCTAATTATGAGGTTCAAACACACCCACTAAAGATTTTGGCTTCAATTGATGCAGAACTCTGTGTCTTCTGGTTTCAACAAATAGACATAGATCAGCTATCTTCAAGTCTTAAGGTCTTTTGTGTGCAACTTTTCATCTAAAACTAATATTTAAACACAACTGAGTTTTCAATAATTCAACTATTGACTTCAGCTTGAAAATTATTTCAGCTGAGGGTTCAACCAGCGTATTTTTATTACATTACTCCACATTTTAGGCTTCAGATAGTTCTACTAAAGCTTTTGGCTTCATAATTTTTCAGCTATGGTTCAGCAAACATTTCACTTCTGCTGCAACACTTCTTTACACACTTCAGTTTATCCTTCAACCTTTTTACTCATTTAAACTTTAAATATTTCTAATGATTTAAGATTTACACTGATTTCAACTAAAGGTTCAACATGCATGTTTCAACCCTTTTCCGGTCTCTTAAGTAAACGTTCAATCTTTTTTCACAAGCTTGAAGAATCATTTTGTGTTTTTACATTTTCAGACATTTGCTTTCATTATCATTTAAACTTTCTTTAGCATTACAGTTCAACCATTTCAGCATGAAGGCATTCACCCTGATGTTCTGCAAGAACAGCAGTTGTTCTAGTTATCATTATTATTCCTTAATAATCTGGTAAACTACCTGCCCAACACATTACATCATAACATGTCAAGACCAGTTAATCATGACACAATAAATAAATTTACATTTGAAAAGCTGTTTAATTGGATTAATGCAGTGAATTAATTAAATCACTACTCTGCCATCTTACTTAAAAGGTAAAGCTATGCTAATTATAGGAACAAAGAAAATAAACTGAAACAACTTGACAATTTATTTCAATCAATACAGTAATGCAAATATATTTTATGTGAAATCGGACAAAAAAGATTAAACTAAATCATAAGCTCCACCAACATACAACTATTCTACCTATTCTAATTTACATACATATTGTATATGGTAAGTGTGGGTTATTATAAGGAAAAAGTAAGCTGTGCCCTCTTCGGCAGCCCTGACTGCTGCACCCATTGCATTCTCATTACCTCTCTTACCTCGCCTTGTGGCCGTTTTCAATCATTTTCAGCCAAGTGCACATAAATCTCATTTAAATTGTTCAGAACAAAAGTGCCAAGCTATTAAGCTATTAAATTTATATAATTTAAAGCATTTTTTCATTCAGCTTCATGTAGACGGTCCTAACAGTATCAATTATTCACATTTTTATTAAATTCATTTAGATAAATAAAACCTACATTTTACAGATACACGTGTGTACAGGTGGAACCTACTAGCATCACTAATAGAGCGTCACACCTCTTACAAAACATGTGCAGTCAGTAGTTTTGCATAGTGTTCTGGGTGATATCTTTTGAGGTAAACATGCATTTTTCCTTCAACCCGTTCATTTCCAGTGAGGCCTAAAAGGAACAAGAGGAAAAAACACGTTTTAGTGGAATTCATGATATACGCTGACTGATGCTGGTTTGGATAACGGGCAGTTTGAGCTTACCAAGTTTTTGGGCAGCATTTCTGATCTTCTCCTGTGCAGACTGAACGTCTCCTCCCTCAGGTACGAGGACCTCTATTTCCCCCACATGATATCCGAAATCAGCTTGATCCAGATCGATCTGCACTCCTTCCCCTAAAGAGAAAGACTGTCGAACCGTTGTGAACTCTGCAAAGCACACCAGATCAAGTTTCGCCAGCCAGGAATCATCATCCCGTGATGGGCCCGACTCTCCATCCTTGCAAGCCTCTTTTATGACCTCTTTGACGGTTGTGTAAATCTCAGGTAGATTCGTTATCTCCTTGTAGTGAGTGCATTGAGACTGTTCTCCGCTCGGCTTTTCTGTCCCATTAAACATACCAGCTGGGGACTTGAGCTCCCAGCATCCTTTTCGTTTACGCAGCCACACGTCTCTCAGAGTCAGCTGAAACTCAGGAGTGTCAAAATACTGGTCGTGAAACTCGCTCTGCCCCACACAAACTGCAGAAGAAATCACATGAAGTGGAAAACATAGATTCATTCATTAGAGATCAGCAAGGCAGCGCTAAACCTTATTTAGGCTGTCGTTACACAGTTTTTAGAGTTACTAAAAGCCTTTTAGTCTCTGTGAGTTATCCTGGATCACAGATAAAGATTTATGAAACCGTTTATATGTAAATGTGTGCTAAAAAAACATACCTCCAATTTCCTCCAGAGTTTTCAGGGTTTCATCACTGCATGTAAACTTTCTTTCCACTTCCACACTCATCTGAAATGACACGCCAGCAGTAAGATGGTCTGGTCAAAGGCTACTTTTACTGCAACTTATAGGAAAGTGGAAATTTTATTTTTTAATTCTGTTTACCCTGCCTATTTATATATGGCCCTGGGGTGGGCTACACCTCCTGCCATTTGAAATTAATTGGATTATGTAGGGATATACACATTACACTTAGTAAGCCATGTGATAATATTGGCCAGTCCAGTTGCAGATAAAAGTGCAAACTCATGGCACAAACTGGTTTGGCTAGACAGCTTAATTTAGCAACCATAACTTCACCAGAGCTGGTTTATTAAACTAAAATAAACGTGAAAACCTAAATAGATCCTATGGTTTAGACTCAATTAGCTTCAATTTGTCGAATTATTAAATTATAGACCTGTTTTATGTAAAAAATGTTGCTTTTGCATATGTTGCAAACTATATTCCACTAATAAAACATTATGCTCCTTTTACCTTCCCTAATATTTACAATTACACATTACACTCTCTTTCTATTATATATAACTAAGCTAGCAGGTCAGTATCTAGGTATATTATTTTAAAGTGTTTTCAAGCTTTTAATCGGTAATTAAAAACAAATAATTACTGTTGCAGGCACATTTCCACTAAATCACACAGAAGTGACGCTAAATCAGCACACCTGTCTCACAAACAGTCCGAGCTCGTGCTGCTGCTGACAACCACGTAGGAGCTACAACCCAAAATCCCCCAACTGAGCCAAGTGGTACTTTAAAAAAAAAATCACAATGGCTGTATTGCCTCTCATCCTTAAATACCTTCACAGTTTAGGTCCTTAATTCCACTTTTGTCAACACACAAACACAAGAGCGACGGGTCAACTCGAGCACCCTGTGAGCATGCGCAAAATTAATTTTGCACAGGCGCAGTAGGGGCCACCTATCAGGGTATTCGGGATCATCACTTCCTGTCCCAGCAACGCAGGGGCATACAGATGGTGCAGTTTTAATCCCCTCCACTTCATAAATATTTATCCCACATACTCGACTGTTGATATGCGCCACACCTATCGTTTGATTAAAAACATGTCCCAATTCGAGTGGAAGGCGCGGAGCACTGCCTTTACGGTTATATCTCCATTATTCAGCTTTAATTAACTCATCTCAGTGTTTGTAACTATTGAAGTTGGCATAATGAGGACTCATTTATAATTCACCTTTAATGTGAGTATGTGCACGGGTTACATATTAATGGGGATTCCGTGTAATCTAGTTATCGACATACTTTTATTTTAACATTAATCGCTCAGTCATTGTTGTCTTAGAATAATTATATTGTTCAGGATTGTTTTAACACACTAATAATATGCTAGATCTGCGGGGTTACATAAGGGATTTGATAGTCGTGTATGTCCCCTCTGAATGTCAGCAATCAGCCTTGGGGGGAGCTGTGGTCTGTTTACTAGAGGGAAGAAGGGAAGGAGAGACGGCGAATGAAGGGAGGGGGTGAACAGGAGAGCGGAGAGAGAGGGAGGGCAGGCAAGAAAACTTTTCACTTGTGAGGAGCCACAGAGGAAGCGTGTGTGTGTGTGTATGTGCTGGAGCGGCGACCATGCAGGTAAAAACGCATTAGCTAATTGCTTTGAACTTAATTAAACGTCATTCGCAGTCGGTTAATTGCGCAGATTTGAGCGCGGAGAGTGGTCTGCGGCTGATAGCGGATCGAGTAAACGACGGATCGTGCTCCATACTAATCCGATCCATAATAGAAATCCAACATTAAATCCCAAACTTTTTTTCTGCTTCTCTGCTCTCTTTCGCCTGCTCTCCCTTTACACCACCCCCATCGTCGAGGCGAACGAGGCGCACGTACTCCGCTTCAAGTAGCTTTGTAGCGTTTAATTCTTTCGCCAATTACTGATCGAAGCTGTTAAAATGATAGTTTAAATGGCCATGTGTTGCACCGTATGTGTT
Organism: Kiunga ballochi; assembly: GCA_037177335.1. Taxonomy (NCBI): domain Eukaryota; kingdom Metazoa; phylum Chordata; class Actinopteri; order Atheriniformes; family Pseudomugilidae; genus Kiunga; species Kiunga ballochi. The sequence goes on from JBAMIG010000019.1 coordinate 14,943,265, forward strand.
TATGATATGGATTTGAGCGCTAGGACGCGTCAAAAGGGGGTCTGCTGGGCGGTGAGGGAGGAGGGGTGCGAGTGTTCCTAACACATCTGTAAGCGGAGCCCACGTTCATTAATTAAATGGCTTTAGTCCGGCTAGGCCTCAATTTGCGCTGTTGAGCAGCAGTCGGCGGGCGGTGCAACACTAGATGCCCGATTGGCAGCCCACAATCAGAGGGGTAAGGAAATAACGCGAGGCCGAGGTTTTGGTTCCACATCTCACTATTCTGGGTTAACTCAGTCGATGTATTGAAGCTGCAGCTCCCACCTGGCCCGGGCAGAGTTTATAGGGAGTGGAGAGCAGCCAGTTGGAGACAGTTTGGAGCGGTTAATTATCTCTGCCTGCTAACAGGCTAGCTAGCAAAGTGACACGACTGTTAACAGCTCCAGACCTTTTGTTTATTAATTTAATGATGACCCAGCCCTAACCGAGAGTAAGAGGAGGGGGGATTATGTCGACGCCTGTCCTGTCTTTCGCAGTTTCAGAGAAGTGTACCCGTCACCGCAGTTTTATTTTAAGCAAACTAATGGCTAACCAGCGTTTCCAAACACCACTGTAATGCGACGTTACAGGGGGGCTCCACAACCTAGCTTGCTAGCTAATTGATTCGTCTTTGGTCGGCATAGCTAATTAGACTGCTCATTAATTAGCCACCTAACGACAATAAAACGACAGTCTGGCTGTATCGTGGATTTTAATCTGGATACTTGTGATGAGGAGCTTTTTAAAAATGACACGGTAATCAAAAGGAGACTCGTCGAAATAATATGTGGTCACATAACCCTGCTAGCTTGCTAATTGGCATGACGAGGAAGTGAGGAGGGTAGCTGTGTTGGCATTTCTCCTTACGGGGATGAATTGTTGATTTGGCTGTATCTTAGATTAAACTCGCTTGAACGAAGATCCATCTGAGATTTGTTGCAAAGATTGACTACTTGTGGCCTGTTTGATTCCCTGAAAAGGATATAATAATTATTTAAATGGATTTTATGCTAACGGTATACGCTCAACGTAAACCGATCGAGTTTCTTGAATCCGTCAAAAGTGGTGAGAAATGAGTTGTTGCAGACTGTTAAGCAGTGGGTTTTTGTGATAAGCTGCATGATGTTGTGGTTAATACACTGTTGTGCACATGTGTTATGAGAATTTCGTTTTGAAATCGGACTCAATGAAAAGGCATGAAACAGTTGATCTTGTATGTGAGTCAGGTGGGTTTTACAACATGCAAAACCTGCTGCAAGCATCGCATAGATCCTATTTTACATTACAAAGGTGTATTCTGAACAGCTGCATTATTCTGTAATTTGATATGGTCGTGGCAGACGAAATAATGGGAACCTCCCCAACAAGCTCAGTTATAGAAGTCTGAGGTGAAACTGCAAAACCTGGAAGAATAGAAAGCTGGTAGAAATGTGTGAAGCCTGGCTTTGTCTGTTAATGGATTTCTCAGCAGGTTTAGCTGTCTAAAAGTCCTTGTGTATCAGTCAAATTTAGTGATAGTTTACCTAATTTACCTGTTCCACGAAAGCATTTCACTGTATAATCATTTTGAATCGCATTAAGAAAATCTTCCTTGCGTTCATTTTAATTGTTAGGAGGAGTCTGGAGAGCCGGTGTGCAGTGAAAAGAATGGCTTGGCGAAGTGGCTGTGCCCCCTGTGCCAAAAAGGGCAACCAGACAGATCTTCCTTGTCTTTACATCTCACAGAGCAACACAGCGTACTTCCATCGTGTGTCGAAAGACTGCTGGACATTGTAAGTGTGTGATGGCATTATGACCAAAATCATTTGTCATATGACTCATAAATTATGGCTGAATTAACTTTTTTTTTTTTTTTTTAATTCTCCCCTACTTGTTACACAACCTGCATTATGATAATTAATTAATTTGCACACTTGTTGCAGGTTCAAGTACTAATGCTTGTCATATCAGATCTTTTGGATATGTTCAATAAACTTTTTGGTTAGTTTAGAAATGGGAAAAAAAATAAGCCCTGATAGCAGAAATTAAGGTTCATCATGATGTTTGCCAAAAATCAGGAAGTAGACATGTTGGCAGGGTGGATGTGGGCGTCTTTAACTGCAATAAATAATTAACCAGCTTGGCTATGGTTTGCATGAGCTGCTGTTGTGCAAGCACGCCGATTTTTAGTAACTTTTTTTTTTGCCGCTATGGCAAGTTACTGGCTTCTTCATTAAAGAAGCTAGTAACTTATACTGCTCCACAAGGGCAGGATCTGGATATTTGCTATGCAATCTAAGTCAGAGCCGTAGCGGCAAGGCGTGATTATGCAGCTTTAATGGGAGTTTTAGTAGAAAAACAAATATGACGGTATGAAAACATGTATGAAACTACATGCCACTGAAAATGGCTAGCCACGTTGCACTGCTGCCATATTTAGCTTAATTAATAAAACACAGCAGCAATTTGCATTAATTTGTTGTGTAAATAGACATCTCAGCTGTTCATAGTTTAAGCGTAAATTAAAAACATCTGAAAAAATAACTGTCAATAATATGAAAGCTTCTTCCTTTATAATGCTGAAGAAGTATTCCTGCATTATTGAAATTAGGTTTAAAAAAAAGGCAGATTTTAAGATAATTATGCGTTGTAATATAAGAACTTTGACCGCTAACACCCACTCCTGTTCTGCTGAGACTTTTCTCTCCAAAGTAAGCAAACAAGTAGAACCACATACAGACATAATCAGCTCAGTGTTTATTGTCAAACAGTTTTCATTTGATTTTAGGATGATTATTAGATATTGAATCAGCAGCATTAATTGTTTTACCGTTTTAATTCCTGGTTAGGTCTGTTAAACACAAATAGTTGCAGTTTTATTCAATGTATTATTTATATAATTATGTTCAGGTAACAGTCATGAAAATTATATCTAAACAAAATGGGCTTATTTTATCTGTGTGTGTATGTGTGTGTGTAGCCCAGCAAAGTGGTAAGTGTGTTTGCATGCAGACCAGTTTAAAATGGGAGGAAAACATTTCATATGGGGATTTTTGTTTTCTCAACTTTATTTATTTATTTCACTGATGCACTTTTTCCATAAATACCTCTAATAAATTACTTTTGGAAAAGTCCTGAAACCAGTATGAGTCAAAACCATCCTGAACCGTTCTTAAGGAAAAGGGTTGGAATTGTTTATAAAGCATGGAGGGTTTTTTTTTTTTTTAGCTGAATTGATCAAAGACTGTTAAGTTCATGTGCAAATTAAAGACTAGATGAGCTTTGCTATGTGTAATATAACCACACATTGTTGAGTCACACCCAAATGTGCTACATAATGGCATTCAGCTCATCTGAAAGGAACAGCTGCAGATTGGAGTAAGAGATGGAAAGTTAGCTCACCGTCTTCTTTTCTTCCTACAGGCTGTTTTAAAACAAGCTTCCAGTGGAGGAGGAGAGGACAAAGGTGCTCATCAGACTACAGGTGAGGGTAATAAATCGTAATTGTGAGATTATTTGCTGCGATGGCAACTGGCACTGAAAATAGTGAAGTGTAGGTGGGAAAAACTCTTGAACTGGCTGAAAGTCAAATGTGTTCTCGTTACTTAAGATGCCGAATCTTCACGACTAAAGGACGACGCAGACACCAGTTCAGACCCCTGCCAATCCAGTGAGAGTTCAGACGCTACCCAGACGCTCGGAGGCAAAGAGATGGAGGAAGAGAGAATAATGGAACAGGAGGGAGGTGAAGCCGAGGCCGAGCCAGAAGAGGAGGGAAACCCACTCACAGGAGCAAAACAGCAAAATGCGACTGAAAACACAGAAGGCCCAGACGACAAGTCGGTCAGCAGAAACTGTGTGCCAGCTGAACATAATACTCGGTCATTCAAATGCAACGCCTGTTTGGAAAATTTTTCCACTAGATCTGCCTTGAGTGTTCATTACAACTCTGCATCCCACATTCAGAGAATAACCACAAGCTCTGCAAAGCAAGGTGCAGAAAGTAGCCCCCAGCCTCCCTCGCTTTCAATCCTGTCGCGGCCGTATATATCAAACAAACCCTACCAGTGTGCTGTGTGTCGAGTCTCCTACAATCACGCCATAACTCTCGAGAGCCATATGAAATCGGTTTTGCACCAGACCCGGAGCAGGAACGCTGGTATCGTTGCAAACGCTGCAAACAACGTGACGGCTGCTGGTAGCCTGAGAGGTGGCGGCGCCGGCGGTGGAAGCAGTCAGTCGGTTCCTTCCAGTAACTGTGCTGCTCCTGGTGCAGTGTTGGTGAATGCTCCAAAAGAAGAACAGACTCCAACTTCCCAAGTGACTCCCTCCCTCTTCACCTCTCCCGTGGCCTCAGCGCAGGCAGTCTCAGCCTTTCTCACCCTCCTCACATCAAGTCCCAGCACCCTTTCGCACTCCCTCCTGCCTTCCCTGTTTGCAGCGGCTGCACCTGGCGCCGTTGCACCTCAGCTTGTGCCTCAGCCTCAAATGGTCATGCCCTTGATCTTGAATGGGCTCCAAGCCCAAACCCAGCAGCACCAAGAAAACCAGCAGGGCCAACTCCTTACCCAGTGTGTGCCATTCGTAGGCCTCAGCACGGCCCAGCAAGCCCTTCTAACCCAAAGACTTAACAGCTTACAGAACCAGTGGCCCTCTGCAGGACTTCCACCAAACATGCAGCGCACTCAGGAAGAGCAAAAGCAAACTGCTAAGTGTGAGAGAGAACAGGAGAGACAGGATCGAGATGAGGCGGCAGAGAAAGACTCGGATCAAATGAAAGAGGGGCATAACTGGGATTCAAAAAACACAAAAGAGGAGAAACTTAATGAAGAGGGTAGTAAAGAATCTGCACAGTGTGCAAATATAGAAAGCAAGGTGAAGGTTGAGAATAATGAGAATGAAAAGGAATGTCGAGATAGCACAACAGATGGAGACGGCTCCACAAATCAGTTGGACCTGGAAGGTGATAAAGCAGCTAGCCTGAATCTCTCCCCAGCGAGCACAGAGAAGAGCCTCCGCAATAATAACAACCCATCGCCTTCTGCATCTGTGCCCAGCAACTCCAGCCTCAGCCCTGTACATTTAAACCTCACGCTCAGCCCTGATTCCACCCCTCAAAAATCCCAATCCGGCACAAGCCCTGGTGGCACTCCAAAATCCAGCCCAAGTTTGAATGCCTTAAATATCCACCAAACTCCTCTCAATTGTAACATAGCGGCATCCGGTTTTTCAGACCTGCCAGTCCTTACAGAATTCCAGTCCGAGGTTCTCTGGGCCTTCTTTGAGTCACGTAGCGAGGCTGATGCTGCAAGTCCTCCCCATGAGGACTGCGAGGCGCTAGCTAGAGAAGTGGGTCTTTCAGAAGGAGAGGTACGCAGGTGGCTGACCCAAGCCCGGTATGTGAAACATAGACAGCGAGCGATGGAGTCGGAACACCTGGTGGGATTAGTGAAGCATGGCCAAGGGTCTGATAATGACTACGATGATGAAGAAAGTTCTCTGATTATAGCAGAAGGTGAGGATGACGAAGCTTCAAGTAGTCAAGCCATGGATTTGTCAAGTTCGAGAGGGAAACGCAGACTCAGAAATGCAGGGAAGGATGGTCAGGGAGACTCCTGCCTCACCTCTGACTCAGAAATCGAAGTGTACACCTCCGTTATCGTTTCTGATGAAGAGAGTCATAGTGAAGCTGTGAAAGAGGGCCCCGAAAGTCCCGCGAAAGATGAGGTGCAACGAGAAACCTGTAGTGACAAGGGGTCCGCTGGAGGTAAGGTGTTGCGTTCCACAACTGTGTTTCTTTCTGACGCAGAGGAAGAGTACGAAGACGAGGAGGGTGGAGGGGGACAGAGAGCCAAGAGGAAAAAACGAAAAGGGGAGTTTGAGCGTGATGAGGTGGAGGTAAAGAAAGAGAGGCCAGACCCAGATGTCGATCTAGAGTTGGAAGCCCAGGGAGACCCTCCAAATTCGCAGACCTCGGTTGAGATTCCAGCTGCGGCCCTGCACTCGCTTCCTTTGTCCCTTGCTCCCTTTTCTACACAGTTTCTCAGTCCCTATGTTCTATCCCTGACTCCCTCAATGGTTGGGGATAGGTGTAAAATACCCATCTTTACAAACCCCCCAACCATCACACGCTTCCCGAGCTCCCTTCTCTCTCAAACTCTTTCCCACAACCAAAATGCTCACTACCTATCCAATGGGGATGACTGTGAGTCAGCTCTGGATCTCAGTATGGGGAAAAACAACTCAAAATTCCCCTCTTCCTCCTCATCTGTTGTTGATAGCATTGCAGCACAGAAGGGAGAATTGCTGGACGGGCTTGGCCTGCGCCCCACATCCAAAGGGTTGGTAGTAGTCCAGGTTAAACCAGAATCCCTTGCTGCTGTGGCTCCTTCTAACAGCCCCATGAGTTTGGTCAACTGCAGCAATCTGACAAAGTCAAACGTTTATGTGAGAGCGGCAGAGAAAATGAACGCTGCACTAATGGAAAGGGAGCGGGAAAAAGAGAGGGAGAAGGAAAGGGATCAGCAGCAGAGGAAGTCCAAAGGAAAGCGGTACCGGGATATGCGGCGCTCGAGGACCATCATCCAAGCTGAACAACTTGACATCTTGTACGGCTGCTATTTCAAAGACCCAAATCCGGGGAAACACGAGTTTGAGCAGATTTCTGAATGGGTCCACCTTCCAAAGAAGGTCGTTCAGATTTGGTTCCAGAACATGAGGGCAAGAGAAAGGAAAGGCGAGGTCCGATTTATTAGTGACGGGACTCTGGCAGCAGTTGGCAAACCTTTGATTAAGTTCACCTGGCCTCTCACCAAATCTATATTCTCCAATAAACCAGCATCAAACAACAGTGGGTGCATTACAACGGCTCCAATTGTGCGCACCCTCATGAAGACTGAAAGGGAGACGGTGAAAGAGCTAGACAAACCAGTTGTGATGAAAAAGATCAGCCCTGTTCCCATCAAGCCCAAAGAGGTTGTCTCCTCTACCGCAGCATCTCCTGTGAGCAGCAGTGCTTCTGCAGTGCCAAAGACCAAGCTCGAAACCACCGGCAATGTCACTATGGTTAAAGTTTCACCCAAAGTAAATCCCCCCGCCCTTTTAGCACCAACCAAGGAGCTCGTTCCCATCGCTCCTCGGCCGGCCCAGAAAAGGAAGCTGGAGGAGGAGAGCGAAGAAGAAAAGACTGATGAGGAGAATGAAAATGAGATGGGACCCGGGACGGTTAACCGCATGGTGCCGAAGCTGCCAACGACTCCCATCAACAACAGGCCTTCAGCTACAACAGTGATGCCACAAAAACAGAATGGGTTGAACTATTGGACCCCCAAGGTCCCCATTAAGATCAACACTCTGTCAAGAGAACAGCTAGCACTTCCAACGCATACACCGCCTCGTACGATCCCCCCTCCTCCCACCCCCAGCATTGCACCGGTCAGCCCAAACAGCATGAACTCTGCCAAAGTGGCCAGCCCCTCCACCCCGCTTGTAGCGAAATCAAGCCCAACGGAAAGTGGCTTCCTGTCCCACTCCTCCAGCCGCAGACCGCGCACTCACCTGTCCTGCCTACAGCTGTCCATTCTGCAGTCCTGTTACGAGACCTGTGCCCACCCCAACGCCATGGAGTGCGAAGCGATCGGCACCGAGCTCAACTTGCCGCTCAAAGTGGTTCAGATCTGGTTCCAGAACACAAGAGCCAAGGAGAAGCGCTGGAGGCTACAGCAGGAGAAAATGGTAGGTTCATGTCATTCCAGCTCCTCTAATGAATCAGCAGCTCTTTTTAGATATGTCTGTACAAATGTGTAAAGCTAATATAATAAATCTCTTCTTCTCTGTTTCTATCTTTGACCTTTCTCCTCAGCCTCCTGTGTCAGGTGGGAAGGTAGACATGAGCTCAGGAGGCTACCTTCAGTACAGCGCTCTGAAGGCAAATAGACCCATTCTGCCCAAGCCCGTTCAGCTAACGGTTACTGAACCACCAGCCTCGCCAGCGCTGGGTCAGCCGGTGCCAAAGGAGACCTTGACGGGCCACTGCGACGCCTGCAACGCCTCCTTTGAATCGCGGGCTGCAGCCAGGGCCCATGTCTTCTCATCACGCCACCTGGCAACCCTGAGAACCACTAACTTTGGCCAGCCGTCGGCACTCATCAACAAGAACGGAGTCGGCAACAGCAGCCTGCCAGGCTCGCAGGCGTCTTTTTCCACTACTGTAACCAGCTCTGGAGCCGGTTCTGAAGGGGAGATAGTTGTTGAGTTGCCTCCCTCAACGGCCACCAGCAGCAATTAAAGACTCAGATCAGGAATGGTCTGCACACTGACAATTGTTGGACCCATTTGGGCTCCTCAGATTTTAATAAATAAATTTGAGCACTAATCTTCTAAAACTAATATTTTTTTTTGTTATTTTGCCTTTTCCCCTGTGCCCGCCATCATTTTGGTCAGCCTTCACTTTGACTTGATGTCCGTTAATCCAGAGAGTTCACCTTGAATCACAGACATGAGCAGACTCTTCCTGTGCTGCTTGTCACTTCATCAGTTGCTGTCTGAGAAGTGATTAAAACCCCTTTCAAGGTTCCCTCAACCATCACAAGCTTCTCCCGGCAGTTTTGGTCCGAACCCTGTGGTTATATCGAACTTTTCTTCCTATAATTTGTAAAAAGCACTCGACTTGCTGTGCTTGAGCTGTTCTACCCTGAAGACCGATGCAAGCATTTCCTTTTGGGCAGTGGCCACGGTGGGCTCTTTTTGGGATAATCGCCTGAATTACTCACACAAATAACTCCCTCATTGCTCCTGTGGAATACTTTTCTCATGCCTGCTTTTGGTTTTAGGGCAGAAAATTGCTTGGATATGACTGGACTGAACCATTGGGAGAGAGACCGGTGTTATCCGTCTCATTTTTTTTTAAATTTGCTACAGATTCTGACGAGTGTTGTCTGCTCATCTGGGATATAAAAGAGGTACTTTAGCGATAGTGCTGTTAAATTGCCCCCATTGTTCATAGTTTCATGACAATCCAAATAGATTGCGCTGAAAGAGGTTTAGGAAAGTAGAATCTTTGGCATACCGCACTTTGACACATTTTCCATTGTTTTGACATGTTTTTAAGCATTCTGATGCGGGTGTCTTTTTATGGAAAGATACAGAAATGCATGTTGGATGCCTTTAATATAAATCACCTAAACTAAATCTGATTTTTTTTTTTTTTTACTAATCAAGTGTAACCTGCTTTAGGTGTCTGTGTGATGCAATGTGAAATTAGGCCTGGGTTTTCTAAATGCGGAAGAGCCTTGTTCCACAAATGTTTTCACATCCATCCTTTTGTGGGAAATGGGAAGGGGGTGGGGGGTCTCTGAATGTCTTTATTTGCATTAGCAAATAAGCTAATCAAAAATGAGCAAATCCTTCCTGTAAAGTCGTCAGCATTCTCTTAGCCAAGGACTATAATTACAACCATCCTGCTTTTGCATTAAATTTCTATGATGTAAATTTCACACCCACACAAATGTGCACGTCACATTTTGGAACGTGGCTCTTCAGACCTGTCGGGGAGGGATACAAATGTTTTCGACCTCCTGTAGGTGTTTTACAAACACAACGGCCTTAAGGGTTAAATGCCACCAGGTTTATCAATTCAAACCCAGCAGATCCTCTAATAATAATTTGTGTTAATTAATTTCACCCCCACATGGCACTGAGGATCATTTATCTTAGAGTAATGCTATTCTTTGAATATTGTTCATATGACATGCAAGAGTAGTACTCATTTTATTAACTTTGAGTGTTTATACATGTGACAATTAAAGCAATTACAAGTGGCATCAGATTTTTATTTAGGTCAAAGGTTAATCCTGCAGGATTGACTAGAGCAGGGCTTGAAATGGGCCATTCTTTGAATATGTTTTCCCCTCATTTAAGTCAGTTTGGAAGCAGAGTTGGTGATTTTTGGTTGCATATGTGCTGTGAAATGAGATGTTTATCTGGAAACCATGACAAAGGAGACAGTTGGGTATTACTGGTATCTTCAAGGGACTCGTGTACTCAAATCTAGGAAGTAAATTAGGAAAAATATAAAACGTGCTGACTGAGAGCTAATAAGATGGTGCTGTGTTGAAGGACACACAACAAACTAAAGATGTTTTCCTTCAATTTAAGTTGTATATTAATGTTACTATTGATAGTTTTAACAAAATGCAAAACTAAAACATGAACTTTTGTAAAGAAATATATAAAAAAATAACTGATATTCCAAAGTAATCCTCCCTTTGCTTTCTGTCATTCAAAAACCAAAAAGCAATCTTTAGGTCGACAGAGAGCAGGAGAGGTGTTAATGCAAACTGTAAAGGACATCCCACGGCTTGACACTTGCACAAAGTCGACAATGTTTTGCACAAGCTACAGACGTTTCAGATGATCACAACCATCACCGCTGCATGAAGAGTCACTTTGTGTGGTTTTTGAAACAAAGACGATAACAACGTCCTTGGACGAGTGATAAATTGTGCTCCTGATAGAAACTGTATCTTGTGTGGAAAGCAAGGACTGTGCTTGAACCTCAAGACTGGGATTTTACACACTTACATGTACACACACTTGTTTGTGCGCACACACACACTCAAGACACGGTGTTGCACTGTCCAAACTAGATAAGTTTTTATGGAGATCTGCTTTTTATTCTCTTATGTTTCATTGTCACTTTGATTATCACTATTGTTATAACTGTACTACTACTTATACAATTTATTACTACTCATCACTGTTTTTGATTATTATGGATCCATAATGGTTTTGAATGCCACCTCTCTGCTAAAAAAAATTATGGTATTCCTATGAATATTGAACAATAATAGTGGCAGTGTTGTTATGACTTGTTAGATTTTTGATTAAGCTTATTTTTCCTCCTTACTTGTACCTGCCTTTTTGTGTTTGGTCTCCATTATGCTTTCTTTGATATACTGAAAACAAATAAAACCGGTTGAACAACAAACAGATAGAATTGGATTTTTGCATCAATATACATTGTATTACGGTTAAAATGAGCAATACATAAAATAAATGTTATTAATCAAAGTTTAAATTCTGCAAAAGGTGCATAGACACAGTAAAGCTTCCACTCAATATTAAAATAAAAAAAATTTAGTTAAAATGTTAAGAAAAACACCAAAGTGTTAAAATTATTTTTACAAAAATCATTTGAGGAAGACAATTAAATAAGGTAGAAACGCCCAGTAGAATAATAAAATGTAATCAAATTTATTAAAAAAATTAGTATATGATTTATTTAGCTAATAGCTAAATTTAATATTTTCTGTCATATTTAAAAATATATTGTTTGCATGTTTAGGCTAGATATAAATATTTACACACACACCTATATAAATAACTATAG
>JBAMIG010000019.1:14980658-14998550 GCA_037177335.1 Kiunga ballochi
TGTTTACATTGTGAATCTAAAGGCAGCTAAATGGAATTCATCCATCGTGTTTACATTGTGAATCTAAAGGCAGCTAAATGGAATTCATCCATCATGTTTACATTGTGAATCTAAAGGCAGCTAAATGGAATTCATCCATCATGTTTACATTGTGTGTGAACCAGCTTCTTTGCTTCCACAGATTTCTCTCCTTCTACATCCTCACCCCTTCTCTATTTCAACCCCCCACCCCCATCCCTACCCAGAGTGATGACATCACCAGATTCCCCACCTCTGGTCTCCCCTTCCCCATGCCCCGCTCCTCCTCCATCCCTTCCTTCCTCTCCTGTGCCCTCTTCCCCAGCCCCGTCCTCATCCTCCATCCCCGCACCCCCCTTGCTTCCCCCCACGGGAGAGGTGATGGTGCTGGCTCTGGGGAGGAAGAAGCAAAGGGTGCTGATTGCGCTCTCCATCCTGCCCAACCTCTTCCTGGCATTCCTGCTTTCTTCCGACCCCCTCATCACGCTCTCCCCTCACCATCACTGCCACCTCCCTGGAGCTGTGTTATCACCAGAGGTGCTGAACGCCTCCCTGCCCTGGGAGAAGGGGGAGAAGCCCGGCGACAGTGGGGGTCCGTCTCAGTGTAAGCAGTATGTCAACAGCAGCCAGTCAGCGGTGGTGGACTGCTTACACGGGTGGGACTACAATGTGACGGAGGGGCTGAAGAACAACATAGTTACTGAGGTAAATCATGCCCTAAACATTTACATGCACCTGTACCTGCAGAGGAGGACGTCTCACTGTCTGCAGAGCAACACCAAACTCAGATGCATCTTTTCTCACAATGTGGACAAACGAGCTGCTGATGGGGACAGAAGTGTTTCTCTGAAGCTTTAAACAATCGAGCCAGTGTTTTGAAAAGAGCCAGCCTTTTAACTTTAACTGGCTCAGAGACGCTACATACATGACTATCCAGGAAGCGGCCAGATTCCTTTCATTTATACAGACGATCACAGATTCACTAAAACGCTTTGTTTCCATGCGTTTGATCTGTTTATGCTCATTCCAGCTGCTTCTTCCTCACCAGCTACTTTATTAAGTAGACTTACTGTGACCGTGTTGAACTCCTTTATGACCTTCAGAGCTGTCTTCATTCTTCATGGCATGGATTCAGCAAGGAGTTGGAGATTTAGCTCCATACCGACATGACAGCATGCCAAAGCTGCTCTGATCTGGTGACTGTGGAGTGCAGTTAGAGATGATTTGGACTTTGTAACATGGTGGATCTTGCTTTCCATTAGAAGGGACAGACATGGTCAGCAACAACGCTCAGTTAGGCTGTGGTGTTTACACCATGTTGCTGTAAATAATAGGTCCAGAATTCATGTTCATGCTGTTTCCACCTCATTCAGACTCTGAGTGTCTCATCACAGCAGACATCTTTTATTGTCCAGTCTGGTGTGTCTATAAATGACAGCCTCAGTTTCCTGTTCTCAGCTGCAGGAACGGCAGCCGGTGTGGTTTTCTGCTGCTGTAGAACTCAAGGTTGAATTTATTGTTAATTCAGAGATATTATTCTGCTTATCTTGATAGGAACCAGTGCTTATGTGACGTCCTGTTGTCCTCTTATCACCTCCAACCAGTCTGTCCATTCTCCTCTGACATCATCAGGACCCTTTGGTCCAGACAGCTGCTGCTCACTGGATATTTTTGCTTCTTCAGATCCTTTGCTGTAAAGATGTGTGTGAAAATCCCAGTAGATCAGCAGTTTGTGAAACACCAGTAACCACTTAAATCCTTGTTCTTCCTCATTCTGATGCTCAGTTTGAACTTCAGGAAGTTGTCATGTTTATATCAGCTGCTGCCATGTGATTGGTTGTGAAGCTTTTGCTTTAAAAGGCAATAAAACATGTGTACCTAATAAAGGGGCTCAGGAGGGTACAAATTAATATTCACCTTCTTTGAGATGCCTTCAGCTGACTGTGGCTGAGCAGAGAATTGCGATGACAGGAAGGTTAATTCATGTTAACCTGTTCAGAAAAATGTCCATCAGGGGTTCAAAAGAGGGAGATTTCAGGGATATACGAGACCCGTTTGAATCAGCAGAATCTGCCTAAGAGGAAGGAAATGCTCTGATTTGACTTATTACAGCATCTTAAAACATTTTCTGGCTGCAGAAAGAGCTGAACTGTTGTTCATCGAATCAAGCAAGAAAGAAAACCCTCACTGTTTCTGTGTTTTCTGCAGAACACGAGAGGAGAGATGCTTCCACTGGGGCACTCTTTTACAGATTGGGCTTTGAACAAGGTCAGATAATGACCGAGAAATCAGTTTTAACTACGTCAGTGGTGATCTGAAAGGGCTCTGGGAGGGAGAATGTCACTTTACCAGAAGATCCACCATCTGAAGGAGACATGCTCAAATGAAGGAAAATCAAAGCAAGAAATGAAAACCCTTTTTCATGCAAACCGTTGCTCGTAGCTATGTTTAAGATGCGCTGCGCTCCAGTAAAACCCCAGTAAAACCCCAGTAAAGCTGCTAATTAGCCACATATCCACAGCTTATTTCCTCTCCTTCCTCCTTCGATTCTTCGTCTTGTTATTTTGGAGGCGCTGTTCTTCACACTCTGGATTATGTGTGTTTTTATTGCTGCGCCTGTGATGTAGGAACCCCACCCAATCCTCCGGTCCGTGGTGTTGCTGCAGTCTGCTTGCTAATCCACCCACTCCACTGCAGCATGCCGAAGATGTTCAGACACTGCCAGGAGGTGTTTAGAAGGTCTGCAAATCCACCAGCATTGTAAAAGCATGTTAATAGCTGGTTTTCATACGGGGGACGATTAAACTGGTTTATAGTGTTTCAGGAAGAGGCCACTCCGTGCTCTGATTGATAAATACCATCGCTAAAACCTCGCTGTGACAGATTTGCTCATGTCTGGTTTCTAACATGATGACGTGCAAGTTCCTGCCACCAAACCAGTCTGAGGAGTTTCAGGACTGGTTTGTGTTCATTCCTGCCCATAAGCTTTCCACCCGCATGAGCGCTGTGGTTTTCCCAGTCATTGCTGTGCAGTCAGCTGATATTATGTGACAGGCTTTTTATGTTTCAGTGCACGAATTCCAATTACGTGAGGCCTTTTTGATTTTTTATGGGCAGGGCTCCGCCTCCTTTTCTTCTGGATCATTAAAACCACTTTGCTTTCAGCGGCCATCAGGCAGCAGCGTTAGCAGCGCTCAGCTGCAAATGCAAATTGGTGTGTCAGCTCAATGCGATTAAAACTCTGATCTGAGAGCTGATATTGTTTTTGCTTCTCTTTTTACATTTCTGTGTGGATGAAATGCTTTCTGTTGCCACACAGGGACATGCTTCTTTCATGCACACTGGACAGGATGCTGTTGTTTAAATGAATGCACTACCACTCCCTGTAGAATAAAGATAATTTACCATAAACACATTAAATATTACTCCCAAAGTTTGTCTTAGTGATTATAAACAAAAGCTACATGTTTATAGAATTTTTACGTTTTAAGTATTATAAGATATTGTTTTATAAACATTTTGTGGAATAAAATATAAAAAATTAATTTTAAATAAATTACAGATGGGTAGATAGATAAATGCACAAGCAGCTTAATAAATCTTCATTTGAATAAAAATGCTAAATAAATGGTAAAATAATAAATGAAAATAGAAATATTATCTCACTAAATAAATTATTTGTAAGTTAGACTTATTGCTGGTTCAGTGACCCCCCCCCCTTTTTTTTTTTTTCCCTTTGCAGCCACATCATCAGGAGCATTATATGGTTTTGTTTTGTTCTTCTGGTGTTCCCATTATCTAATGGGCTTGAAGGCTGCACAGCCATTTAAAAAGAAACATTTCATCTATTAGACCAACCTGATGTGCTGCAAAGAAGGGACAAAGTTATTAGTTTCAGTAAAGCAGCAAAGAAAACACGTTTAAAGGCCTGATTTATAAGAACTAAGGTAAATTTCTATTAAAAAATGGTTTTATTTTTAAATAATGGGAAGCAAACTGGATCCAGAGGATTTTAAAGTCTTTAACCAGTGTAGAGATGTGAGACTCTGTACAAACTCCATCATACAGATCAAGATTCCTGACAGCAAAAGATTTCCTCTTACTGCTCAGGTGGCAAAATGGTGGATTTGCTTCCTGTTGACGTTTTCAGCATCACTGACTGTTCTTTAGATGCTCATCTTTGTTTCCAAACACAATTCTTTCATATTATATATGTTGAAACATCTGTCCCCTGGTGTCAGTAACATAAAGCCGTGTGTCATCAGCGTATTAAGTTGCTTCTGGGAGGATGTAGAGGCTGAAAAACAGGGAACTCCATGTTCACTTTGCGCGAAAAGAGCTAAATATACCAGTTAACACACATTTGTAAGCTCTACTCTCAGTCTCCAAAGTTTTAAATAGAAATAATGAGTATTTCTTCACTAGCCCCAGGTCACTGGTGATCCTTACGTACATTTTATCACCATCCAATGCTATTTATGAGCTTAATTAGTCCTGATCTGTGGATCTGCCCACCTGGAACATATTGTGTTAACTTGAGTAAATAATCAGTAACGAAGCTTTCTCCTTGTCTCCGTGATGTCCAGTGGGATCTGGTGTGTGGGCAGTACTGGCTGGTCCCAGTGGAGGAGGTGTGTTTCATCCTAGGAATCCTGACCGGCTGCCTCGGTTTGGGTTTTGCAGCAGACAGGTAACGAATCCGCTTCTCCTCCTGCTGCGTTCAAATAAAAACTGAGCCAGAGATTTTTTAGTTACAAGTTTCTTACAGAGGTTTTAAATTCAGTCTCTCATTTTTCACCCCTCGTTTGCAGAGACCAGCATGCAAAACCGCAAAGAGCAGCACGGATGCTGAAATTAGCTGCAGATTTAGTGGCTCCTGTGCCAGACAGCAGCTCATGGCCTCCAGCAGAAAGAGATTTATGAAGCAGCTGATTCATAATGCTGCTCATCACAGCAAGAAATTGTTGTTTAAGAAGTACTGCAGAAGGAAAACTCACAAGCTACAAGCTAATTAACCTCAAGCAGTAAATGTCACATTAAAGCGAGTCTTTTTAATGCTGCCTTTTTTATCGAGTCGGAGCCCCTCCCCCCTTCCCTCATAGCTGTGTCACTGGAATAGGAAGTTGTAGTTTTGGAGGAGGATTAATCAGCTAAAAGCTCTCATTAATTTGCTGACCAATTGAGCGTAGGTGAAGGAGGGGGTCGGCAGCAGGAAACAAAACACCCCCCAAGCAGCTGGAGGTTAGCTAATGATCCTGTTGATTCAGTCGTGCTTGGTTCAAAGTGTGATTTAAAGTGTTTATATGTACGTTTGGAGCAACAGGTGCAGATCATCTGATTGAACAGGTGTAAGGGAACTGAAGCAATAAGAAATAAAAGATAAAAGCTGCTTTATTTCTTGTGTTACCTGGAAAAGGTCATACGTCCATCTTCTGATTGAATCCCTCTCAGGGTTTATTATACCTTCACCTGTCCTTCATCGGTCCCGCTTATTCCTATGAAGGGTCGCTGGTAGCTGGAGCCTGTACCAGTAATCACTGGGTGAGAGACGTGTACAGGCGTAGGTAAGGGACAAAATGTTGGTTATGCTCTGCTTGATGTTCCTGTTGTTCTGTGTTTCTACGCAGGCTGGGCAGGTCCAAGACGCTGCTGACTTCTCTGACTCTGTCGGTGGTGTTTGGGGTGCTGGTGTGCGTCTCGCCTTACCCGTCCATCTTCATCGTCATGCGTTTCTGCCTGGCTGCTACCAGCGCTGGAGTCTATCTCACTCTGTATATCACCCGTGAGTGATTAAGCATCGTGCATATCGCCTCTATGAGAAACCCTGAAGATGCACCAAACAGAATTACCAGCGATAAATCCAGTTGGTCTCTTTTTGCTAGACTGGTTGACTGGTTTCCTCTCTGACTGATGTTGCTCCTAAAATGCCCCACAGAAATCCATATTTAGATAGAAATGATTATAAATTAGTAAAAAAAAAACTGCATGAAGGGCTTAACGATTTGTGAGGACGGACATGGTGTTGCTTCTGCAGGTCTTGAGCTGTGCGAGCCGTCGCTCAGGCTGTTGGCGACCGTGCTGGCTGGACTGATGACCGTCGCTGGAGAGCTGCTGCTGCTGGCCGTGGCCCTCGGCTGCCAGTCCTGGCGGGGGCTTCTGGGAGCCGGAGCCGCCCCTTTAACGCTGTTTCTCAGCTACGGGTACGAACGTGTTTACATGTCAATTTGTTTATACTTGATCTTGTTTTCTTCTCTGTTTATTTGATAAAGTGCCAGCTGCCTGAATGCTTTGCTGGGCCGTATTGATCCGCTCATCACGCTGAGCCTCTTTGGGGACGTCAGATCACATTAGGGCTATTTATTTCATGTCCCTGCTGCACGACAAACCTCCACCGCTGCATCAAAGCCAAATGAAAAGACACTACGTAGATGGAGTACAGCTTTTTCATAAGAGCGAATTAAGGACCTGCACATCTCAGCAGCTAAATCTCCAAGATTCTTAATCACTGTGGCCTTTCCTCTCCTGCAGCGTTCCCGGTGTGTTTCCAGAGTCTCCTCGCTGGCTCCTGCTGTCAGAGCGATCTGCAGACATGAACACGTTCAGTGAGAGAAGAAACTCCACCAGGGATGACGAGAGCTTCACAGGTACGTTCAGACGCTCAGGTGCAGCCCGGGTGCATAGATGCTGTTATACTGAGAGCTGAGCTGCATGCTAACTGGTTTCTGTTTTCATGTAAATATGTTTCCTGGGATATCAGGAGGTACCACGACAAACATCTGAGTCTTTTGTTGTGTCCACATTGACGCAAGTTGTTTTCAGTCATTAAGGTTTCAAAGCGTCCCTGAAAGCTTAAATAATAATTAAATCTGATTATTTCATGTTGATTTTATGCTTCTCTATACGACGTATGTGCTCCACCTGCTGTGCGTTTAGTTTTTCTTGTTTTTTTTGTTGTTATGCTGAATAAAAGCTGCATTTTTTTACTTCCAGGTTTGCTTTGGTTTCTGTCGGAAAGCTAAACTAAACTGTTTTTTTTTAGACTTGATGGTTCTGAAACAAAAAGTTTGGGTTATGGTGGCACAGGGAGGGACAGATGTACGTTTGTGCCCTCTTTCTTTCTTATTGATGAGTAAAAAACGTTTGCCTCCTGCAGAGCTGGATTCCGAGCCGACTCCATCCTCGCGTCCCCAGCTGTCTTATCCCGAGCTGTTCCACAGCAGGAACATCTGGAAGAACATGTGTGTGCTGGGCTTCACCTCGTGAGTCTTTTTACACTCCTTACACCTCCAGCTTTTTATTTACGTTCTCATATTTCATCCTTATACCCTTCCTCTCTGCCCTTCCTCCCTCAGATTCATCTCTCACGGCATTAGTCACTGCTACAGCTCTTTCCGAGGTGACGTCAGAGGCACCGCCCCCAGCTTTTACTGGACGTACCTGCTGTCTGTGTGCGCAGGGGGTGGCGCCTGGCTGTTGCTCTGGGCAACCGTAGACAGGTGCGGTCGCCGTGGCATCCTGCTCTTGTCCATGACGATGACGGGCCTGGCGTCTTTGATCCTCCTGGGACTCATGGAGTGTAAGCAGTCTCTCTTCATCTTCATTGTTTGAGATATTATCCTGGGAATGAAAGTCCTCATAGATGTTTTATTACCAGTTGTTCAGCTGGTGCGCCGTATGAAACCAGTGACATATGATGTTGGTTAAAAGGAACCATAGCAGCTCTCTCTCTGAAAACAAATCCAGCCCAGTTCTTTGTGTACAAAGCCACATCTATCTTTGCATGAATCTCTGTCGCCCCCTTTTGGTCAGTGAGGAAAACAACTCCCAGTTTATGTAGGACACTGCAGCGACAGCAAAGTCAAAGCGGTAACCGTGCATCACAGATAGAAGGGGCAGAAATAAGACCTGAGGTGACTTCTGGGCCGCAGGTTGATTCAAACTACATGCTTTATTTTTCCGTCCTCTCTGTTAGACCTCAGCGAGACGGCCATCACCATTTTCTCAGTGCTGGGTCTCTTCTCTTCTCAAGCCACCGCCTCCCTCGTCATCCTTTTCACTGCAGAGGTCATGCCCACCATCATCAGGTATCATAAATACTGCAACATCATGCAGACGCAGTTTAACCCTTTAGCGCCAGAGTTTCAATATCAGGAAATTAAAAGAATAAAAGATTTTAAAAACTGTAAAGCGATTTACTCTGAACTCCTGCTTCTCTAAGGGGATTTCTTCTTTGGCCTTTCTGTTAATACACACCTGAATGATGCAACTTTCTCTTATAATGATCTCTCAGCAGCATGTGGTTGGCATGGAAACGCTGAACTCAGTTTTTCACACATTGCTTCTGCACTTTGACACATAATGTGATAATCTTTTATCTGTAACGATGTGCTGCTTCTCTTCCTCATGCTTCACAGTTCTTTGCTTAAATAAATGTCAATAAACAATAAAAATACAGATATAAGTGGAAATTTTACGCGTGGCTGACTGAGGACTACCGGCTAACTGTGAGGCGTGTGTCTGCAGGGGAAGCGGTGTGGGCATCGTGCTCGCTTTGGGCTGCGTGGGACGCCTTAGCTCCCCCATCATGGACCTGAGGAACCATTACGGCTACTTCCTGCACCATGTGGTCTACTCCTCTCTGGCTCTGCTGGCAGTTCTCTCCATCCTGCTGCTGCCCGAGAGCAAAAGGAAGCCGCTGCCACAGACGCTGGCAGACGGGGAGCAGTACAAACGCCCACCGCTGGGCAGGAGGCGAAGGGACAACGTGCCGCTGCTGGCCACTCCCAACCCTGAGACCTAAAAGACTCGAAGACGAGGGAACGGAGTGTCCATTCTGCTGCAAGAACACTTCCATCCGTCATGTTCACGCAGAGGAGAGAGCAAACGAAGCAATATAGAGATCAGAAAGATGGATGGAAAGAAAAGGGCTGCAACCGATCAAGTGACTCTAAGCTTTCTAACATATCATCCTCTAATCATTCCAGCTGCTCACATCCACTTCTCACGTCTTTGCTCACACATGTGACGAAGCCCTCGCCTCTCCTGGAGACGAGGACGCGAGCCGCACCAGCACACACTGCTGCACGCCTTCCTCCATTCGTCGTAGACGTGTTCACCGTTAGCGGGTCGCACGTCGATCCCAGCGTCTTAACCTCTGGTTGTGAGTGCTCAGAGGTGGGTTTTCTATAGATTTCTATGCTTTTTGTCAGAAAATGTGGAGTTCTCGCGGCACGTGTAACATTTTGAGGTGAATGTAAATACTCTGGACTGGTTTCTTTCTTTAAGCTGACTGGTTGGAGCTTTACCGTACGCTATGCAGCGAGAAGCAACGTGAAGCACTTTGATTTTTTAAATTCTTTTCTTAACTTTATGGTAATGGTCTTTACATTTAAGGGACAGATCTACAAACACAAACCAGCTGTTATCAGGATTTAGATCACAAACTAAAAGTCTTACTGGTTTAATCCAGAGGCTCCATCTGGCCCGGAGCCAGTAATATTTATATCTTATTTATGTATAAACATTCTTTTATCCTGAACATTTGTTAGCATTAAGCTAATTTGGGTCAATGCAAACCTTTTATTCTCTGATGTCACCTGATAAGTAACAGCAAAGCTGTTAATCGTCACAACATTCCTGCATGTTCGGAGGCACCGAAGGGCTTGTTTCTCATAGCTCATACGTCTGCAGACGACCAGCACCTGCTGCAACAGGAGAGACGGTATGAACAAACCACAGTGAAGGTTTAACAGCGACTTGTATTAACAGGAACTTTTATTTTGTGTCTGGGGGAAAGGGCCTGATGATCACAGTAGCTGAAGAGGGTCCCAGAGCTCTGAACTACCCCCTCTGACTCCTCCACACCACAGCGATACATATTTAATATCACTTTAGACCGTGCTGGAAGCTAGCACTTTATAAACGGCACAAATTTAACTAGAATGGTTTTACAAGCTGTTTGAGTCTTTCAGAAACGGCAGCTGGAGGACGTTTTCTTATGTTGACGGGTGCATTAAGAGGAAACAACGGCTTTTAATAGGTGGTAGTATTAGGGACATGTTTCCTGATGGTTTCCTCCATCAGCTTGTGGTAGATCTCCTCTGTATGCTGCAGGTCTAACACTGATAGTTATTATCACAATGATTACAGGTACATCTCAGGAAATTAGAATATTACATAAGATCAATTTAAAACAGGATATTTTAAACAGAAATGTCAGGCTTCAGAAAAGTATGTTCTTTTCCATGCACTCAATACTTGGCTGTGCCTCCTTTTGCATGAAGTACTGCATCAATGCGGCATGGCTTTTTCATAATATTCTAATTTCCTGAGATCTACCTGTAACTTGGCTTGATTATTATTACATCTGACAAAAACGATCTTTGTAATGACTGTAATGCAGTTAACTCTATAGCCTGATTTCTGTCAAATAAAACTGGACAAATAAACATGTTGGTGGTGTTTTCTGTGTTACACTTTAATTTTGATCCAAATGGAGCCCCAAAGTTTTTTGCACAATCTTTCATTGAATTTATTGGAAAAAAATACACACACACACACACACACACACACATATATATATATAAAGCAGAATACAGAAGATGAAAATGCATGTTCTTCCCAGTTTGTTTTTGCAACATTTCCTGCAGAGCCAGAAGGACGATAACAGGACGATAAGCCAGATAAAGCTGAATCCGTCAGCTCAGTGAGCTCATCTTGTGTGGAGTCTTCTAATACTCCACAACCTTATAATTGATCCACGCTGAGAAGTGTTGTTTACAGTGAGGAGTTGAGTCTTATGAGCAGGAAATCATGGCTCTTATCTGTGACCTGACGGATCAGATAAGGCTTCCTGTGTGTCTAACCAGTGGTTGCTTCATTTCTCATTCAACCAGCCTGCCTGTCCTCTGACCTCTATTATAACAAGAAGTCCTTCTGGCCTAGATAAACCTACACACGGATCAATTTCTCGTTTGCAGATCCTTCTCTGTAATAATGTGTTGCATGTGAAATGACCGGACCAGACCATTGTCATTGTGATGATGGGTTATCACAGCAGCTGCTGTTGGGTCGCATCTCAGCATGTTTAAATCTGCTTTGGAAGCAAGCTGGTCCTTCAACACAACAAGAACAGAAACGAGTCTGAAACATAGTAAGCCTAAGATACCAGAAAAAACGTTTCACACAGGTTTGATCTCATTGTTGGATGGACTTGCAGGGAACTGTCCACGTGCACGCTCACAGCGAATGCATGGCACATGGATGTCACGTCACTTATCTATAAGATGTTTTTTATACAGAGACAGGATATAATGTGTGTGTGTATATACAGCTAGTGAGCATCTGAAAGACAGTTTATCAGACTAATAAATAAATTAAAGGGGTATCTGCAAGATCACAAAGGGAAGAAAAAGTTTAGTCATCTCATGGAAACAAGGATTTATCTTATTTCAAGGAACATTTAACTAATTTTTGCAAACTTTTCTCTGGTTTTTAAATCAAAATCATGTAGTGTAATTATAATTAATAGTATTTTGAATATAATAGGGAATGTATAAG
Source organism: Kiunga ballochi (assembly GCA_037177335.1). NCBI lineage: Eukaryota > Metazoa > Chordata > Actinopteri > Atheriniformes > Pseudomugilidae > Kiunga > Kiunga ballochi. The sequence goes on from JBAMIG010000019.1 coordinate 14,992,236, forward strand.
CCACACTCAGTTGAATCAAACATTATAGAAAATGAATGCATAATAAACTGTGTCATTAAAATATAAATAAATTAAAATAAGCTCATACTTTAGTGTTTTTTTTTTTTTATTAAAAATTAGGCAAAATGTTTTTTTCTGATTTGTTTTTGGTTCCAACTTAGTAAAATAACCTCTGAAGACCAGTGTTCCTGTAAACCTGACAGGAAATTTAAAACAATAGATGGAAATAAACCTCAGAGCTCATTTTCCAGCTGATCTAAAGGGTATTTGGTGGAGAAAACATACAGCTGTGCAGTCAGCGCGTCCATAATCAGGGTATTTAGATATTTTAGATATCATATTTAGATATCATGATCTTTTGCAGGCATATTTGGTTAATTCTGCAAAGATCATAACACAGCTTCAAATGCTGTACCTTAGAGAACCACAAGAGGGAGACATTACTAAATGTGAACTTTATATCAGTCACAGTTATATCTGTGTTTGCTATTCATCAATGTGTTTGATATTCATAAACTCTTATGACATATTCATTCATTCATTTTTAGGGTTGGATGTATGAAGACTTCATGGTCTTTAACAGTTCTGGGTATCAGAACAATGCAAACTTTAGATAAATTACATCACATCTCTAATTTAGTTGTACAAAGCACTTTGTTCCAGAGGTTTTGTGGTTTGCTCAAACCTAAACCTCGAGAAGATCTGCTCAGAATTTAAACATTTCACATGCTAACTTTAGCCTGTAGGTTTTTGGGCTTTTGCTTTTTTTGCCATAGAAAATCATTTTGTGATGAAGTTTCTCCTCTGCTTGCTGGATGTTCTCAGGTTGCAAATGTCTCAACGCAGCAACAGGCGGTCAGAAGTTATGTCAGCTGACAGAGTTTGTCTTTGCAGACAAAGGGCATCAGCCCTGGAGGCTCCCTGACGACAGCTGAGAATCTTAACACAGTATGTTCCACCCTGGTAGCACAACAATGCCCTCAAGGTTAGAGCTGCACTCTAAAGATAAGGTGTGAAAGCTGTGGCATGGGGCAAGATGGTCGTCACAGGCCGCCATTGTCTCTCTTTTCACAAACCTTTCATCCTGTAAGGAGACACACTTTCAGATAGACCTCACTTCAAATGATACCTTATTTAGGCTAAATAAATAGCTCATTTTGATTAATTTTACTCAATTTGTTATTTAAATAAAAAATATTTATTTATTTAACATTATTATTTTTTTAATTAAATTATTTTGTCATGTAGTAATAGATATATGTTTAATGACCTTTACTCAGCTTTCTAAAATTTTAAAGCACTTTATATTGGTAAATGTTTGAAATGACTCGTTTTTAAATTTGTCTTTTTTTCCCTCTTTTTAAAAAATATTTTTAGAAACAGCAAAACATAATGACTTTTCCTTAGTTTTTATTTTTCGATTTAAAAATTGTTTATTTATTTTACAATATTTATTTTTTATTTATTAAATTGAATCTTTATTTTTTTGTAAATTTTTTTAAATTTTTAGATTTATTGGCTTAATTATTTTTTTCAGTTTCATTTTTTAAATTATCAATGTTTTATTTTTAATGTATAAATTTTTTTAAACAATATTTAATGACTTTTTTCGCATCTGTTTATTTATTTTGTAATGTTTAAAAATATTTATTCAATTTAAACTGTATTTTTTATGAAAGGGATCATATTATGCCAAACCACCTGGATGGTTTCAGCAAATCCACATGAATGTTTCTCTTCTACTAACACCAGTGTGCAATCCTAGTTGGCCTCTTTATGTATAAAGAAACCTGCTGTTCATGTCACGTTAGACAAACATTTCAACTGCACGAAGAAGCTGTCAGAAGTCTGACAGAGCTGCAGGAACGCTGAGAACAAGGCTGCAGACAGGGAAAGTTATGTGAAGACTACTCGAGGTTAAGACCTGGAGAATGAAGCCACCGGGTGTTGAAAGAGTCTTGTTACGCAGTGCAGAGGTCTTGGAGGAGGTGATTCCTCTCCGGCCATGTCTGAGACAAATTATCACTCTGCAAGCAGCCCAACAGTTTGCATGGTGCAGAAATAGCTTTGACTCAAAGCGCTCCCTTCTGAATACCACAGCCAGCAGAAGGTTATCTAATAACACTACTTTAGACGACTTACTCAACTACAATAAATTATACATTTACTTTGAGGCTTTTTTAAATGGATGATTGATTATAAGTAAAGTTTTACTTTCTGTCTCTCATGATTTTAACTATGATTGTAAAAATCCAGTTAACTGTTTTGAGAAACTCTGCGGTCACAGAGGAGGACAAACGAGAGGTCGCCTTCCTTCACTTAAGCTCGGCTAAAGGAATCCCAAAACAATTTCACAGGTTTATCTTTGTCCTCAGGGGTAAATGGAAGTAAACAATGCAATGCCAACAAGATGTGCAGTGTGGAGTTACAGTAAGCAGTACCAGTGCCAACGCATACAGACCCAGCAAATGATGAATCACACCCCAGTTTGGGTCACTGGGTGTGAAAATGTGTAAAAATACGTGCAAAACATCTTCCCTAAAGGTCTGATTTGTAATTTGTATTTAATAAAATCAGCAGAGGAATAAAGAGATAAAGCCAGTTAGTAAAAGTCCTTCATCACCGTGTGTCACTTGGCCTTTAAAGTCAGTCTCATTGAGCCACTGACATTTGCAGGTATTAAAGCCGTGTGCTTGTTGTTACAGCTGAAGGACAAAGAAGATGACATCAGGTCATAAACACCTCTCAGTCCTTTGTTTTTAAGACATTATGCTCATAACCGTATTTAGACTTTATTAAGGTTTATGAAGAGATTAGAGATGAAATCTGAGATTAGAATGAAAAAGAGTTCAATACAAAAGATTAAATGGGATATAAGAAAAAAAGAGACTAAAATAGTGAAATATAACATGGGATTCAGCATAATCAGATAAAAGCAAAGCACACAATCATCAGGAGCACCTATGATTCATTTACTTTGCTGTCTGCTACTATAGCCTCTGACAGTTATATACAGTATGATCCGGATCAGTTTTTATTATTTTAATCCTGTATTTTTCTGGCTAGTTGTGCATCCTAGTACAGCTGAATAGTCTCCGTTGCCATGGTAGCACAAATCACTAAAGTAAAACCAATCAAACATGGAGAATTATTCGCACTCTGGTGCAGCAGCTGAGGTCAAAACACTGAACTTTACATGCTTAATTAATGCAAATGTGAATTTTACTCTTTCACATCTCATGTACTTTGTGTCGTCTGAACTGTCTGGCCATCAGAGTCTCTGCTGCACTGGGGGAGGGCTCATGAAGCCTCTGCTGAGGTGTTGAAGTCTGCAGAGAGACACAAGACAGCTGGGAATGAAAGCCTCAGGATGGCCTTGATGTGCTGAGGAGTGGTACGCCTGGTGCAGACAGCCGACTGTCGAGGCCTGCAAGGTCACACCGAACCCCAACGTGTGAAGCCGTTAATGTCACCGGGGCTCGTGCGCTTCTCAAGGAGGTCTTCAGGTGGTCAACTCAATAAACGCACGACTTAACGATCTACTCTGTTAACGCGACACTTATCAGCACCCTCTGTTGTAATAAGTACTGTGTAAACGCAGGAGGTGCTGAGGGTGGCTAAACGTATATTTATTTACAGTAGCTGCAGTGATGCAGCTGTCACACTTCTCTCTTACTGTAGATGGATGAGAGTCCGCTGGGAGGCAAAGAAGGACCACAGGGAGAAAAATTCACAGGGTTATCTTTGTCTTCCTGAACAATGGGATACACACCATACAATACACACAGAAGCAGTGTGAACTGAGGGCAACATTATCCTTTTTATGGATAAAAAAGAGTCTTATATTACTTTTATTGTGTTGATATGCATTCCAGAGTAATAAAATATAAACAAACTCTCACTTATTTCACAGTAAAAACGCCTCAACTGTTAAAAATAGCTCCCATCTTTTATTTATAGGCTAAAAATACTTTTTATATCTTCATTATTTAGGCAGGACTGAAATAGATGCTGATTTAGGAGCAGCTAATAAGCTTCAGGTTCTGCAGCCAATGGTCACATGACGGTTATATGTCCACACCTTTGTCTCCAAATGCAGATGTTCCCTTTTTTGATGCCTTGTTTTTACTTGCTGTGTCCTTATAGGGCGACTGTGTGCCGGAGCGCTGCCTCCTGGATGTATAAAGAGAGGAGTTCCCAAACAGCAGTAACATCAAGAACCGAGCTCCTGCAGGTAAGCAGGGAAACTTTATCACTGATTTTAAGCTTGTATGATCATATGTGGGTGTTTGATCGGATACAGAAAACACCTCTGCATGCTACTCCAATAAATCGTAGAACCCCTGAGAGCCTCTTTAGAGCTTATTTCAGGTTTTAATACATTAAATTTCCAAATATTTTAGTGACTTAATGCTGCGTTTGTGTTTGCAGAGACTTTGTACAACCACACAGCCATAAAGGGGAGGAAGCAGAAACCAGTAAGGAGCCTTGAAACGAGTATTTTTTCTACTTTAAAAGAAAAAAAGAATAATTTATGAACCAGAAATGGTTTGTAACTGAACTCCTGTTTTTCCTTCACAGATTTCAAGATGTCTGGCGATGCCATCATGGCGGAGTTTGGGACCGCGGCGTCCTTCCTCAGGAAATCAGACAAGGAGCGCCTGGAGGCTCAGACCCGACCCTTTGACATGAAGAAAAACTGCTTCGTGCCCGACCCAGAGGTGGAGTACGTTAAAGCCATGATTACCAGCAGAGATGGAGACAAAGTCACCGTTGAAACTGAGTTTGGAAAGGTAAGTGTGCCAGATGCTGCCTGATGAAGACGCAACAACCAAACCCTCTGCATCAGTTTAACAGAGATGCTTCTTTCAGACCGTCACCATTAAGGAGGTAGATGTCCACCCCCAGAACCCGCCTAAGTTTGATAAAATTGAGGACATGGCGATGTTCACCTTCCTCCATGAGCCTGCCGTGCTGTTTAACCTCAAAGAGCGTTACGCAGCGTGGATGATCTACGTGAGTCGTGACCTTTGACTCGTAGATCTCCTCCCTCTGTGGATGTTTTAGTCAAAGTCTTTTCTGTCTTTCTGTCCTCAGACCTACTCAGGGCTTTTCTGTGTGACTGTAAACCCCTATAAGTGGCTGCCGGTGTACGATCAGATGGTGGTGAAAGCCTACAGAGGAAAGAAGAGGAGTGAAGCTCCTCCTCACATCTATTCCATCTCTGACAATGCCTACCAGTACATGCTTTCTGGTATGCACGTCTTTACTGGAGAAGTTTGACAACATTAAAGGAGAACAAACCTTACACTGAGTGTTGCTTTTAATCTTTCAGACAGAGAAAACCAGTCAATCCTCATCACGTGAGTCGGTCCCGACCCGTCCTATCTGCTTCTATGGTAACGGTCTCATGCTGTTCATGCTTAGTTCATGCATATCTGTGTGGTTTCCAGTGGAGAATCCGGTGCTGGGAAGACTGTGAACACCAAGAGAGTCATCCAGTACTTTGCGAGCATCGCAGCTGCTACTGGCAAGAAAGATCCGAGTCAGGAGAAGAAGGTTTGTCTGGTCTGTTTCATCCTTAAAGCATTTAAGTGACAGACTGTTAAGACTGCTGGCATCCACAGGGAACCCTGGAGGATCAAATCATCCAGGCCAATCCTGCTCTGGAGGCTTTTGGGAATGCCAAAACCATCAGGAATGACAACTCCTCTAGATTTGTGAGTTTCCTTATCCGCTTCAAAATATTAACAGTGTTCAGTAGAGGATTAAATAAGGAAAATAATAAACTGCAAATGATCGTTGTGCACTGCCATTAACAGGGTAAATTCATTCGAATCCACTTTGGTGTCAGTGGAAAGTTAGCCTCGGCTGATATTGAGACATGTGAGTAAACAGAGACACAACCTGGATGCTCAGCTCGGCATCACTTTCATAATACTCCTAATAAACCCGTTTGCATCACTCATGGTCAAATGTCTTGTCAGTAGCAGCAAAGTGTTTTGGTACTGTAGAGTTCTGATGCTGACATACAGGGTGGTAAAAAAATACACTCAAGATATTTTTCTCCTCATACCGGCTGATCTGTTTCTTTTAGATCTGTTGGAGAAATCTCGTGTCACTTATCAGCTTAAGGCTGAGAGAGATTACCACATCTTCTACCAGATCCTGTCTCAGAGGAAACCAGAACTGTTAGGTAAGAAAAATGGATAGATGGATGGATGCACAGACAGACAGACAGACAGATGGATGGATGGATGGATGGATGGATGGATGGATGGATGGATGGATGGATGGATGGATGGATGGATGGAT
>JBAMIG010000019.1:15006702-15016906 GCA_037177335.1 Kiunga ballochi
TATATTGGCTAGAGCCAAACAATTCTTCAATATATATATATATATAACTACAGAGTGTGTGAGTTAAGAGCTCCCCTTCTATTCCAGACACAACTCTGCACATTAATATCATGAATCTGAAACAATAAATGTCGACCTGTTTTGAGGCACAAGCTCCTCAGGACGGTCTTTTCGGCTAACATGTATGTGTGTACCTGAAACAGAGGAAATTTCGGACCTGACTGAGCAACTGGGAGAGGGAGGAAAGAGCATCCATGAACTGGAGAAGGTCCGCAAACAGCTGGAGCAGGAGAAGGCTGAGATACAAACTGCTCTGGAGGAAGCTGAGGTAAATAAAATCCATGTTTATTTAACATTTTATCCATCAGGTTTAAATAAGGCAGTTGTTATGTTTTTTTGTGGGAAGGGTTCACTCGAGCACGAGGAGAGCAAGATCCTTCGAGCTCAGCTGGAGTTCAACCAGGTGAAGGCGGACATTGAACGCAAACTGGTGGAGAAGGATGAGGAGATGGAGCAGGCCAAGCGGAACCACCAGAGAGTGGTGGACACGCTGCAGAGCTCGCTGGAGGCTGAGACTCGCAGCAGGAACGAGGCACTCAGGATAAAGAAGAAGATGGAGGGAGACCTCAATGAGATGGAGATCCAGTTGAGCCAAGCCAACAGGCAGGCAGCTGAGGCTCAGAAGCAGCTCAAAGCAGTCCACGCTCACCTGAAGGTACATTTAACAGCTCAAAGACTTAACAGCTTCATTTACCTGCAAAAAATAAATCTCTTTGCAAAATTTCTGCCTCTATAGGACTCACAGCTGCAGCTGGATGATGCTCTCCGTGCCAATGATGACCTAAAGGAGAACATCGCCATCTTCGAGAGGCGTAACAACCTGCTGCAGGCCGAGCTGGATGAGCTGAGGTCTCTGGTGGAGCAGACCGAGAGGGGTCGTAAACTAGCCGAGCAGGAACTGCTGGATGTGAGCGAGAGAGTTCAGCTGCTGCATTCACAGGTAAACCAACTCCAGCATCGCTGAACTGTGGTTTGAATCCAACACTGCATACCAATTGTCCACAAACCTCCATCAGAACACCAGCCTGCTGAACCAGAAGAAGAAGCTGGAGGGTGACACGACTCAGCTCCAGGGGGAGGTGGAGGAGGCTGTGCAGGAGTGCAGGAATGCAGAGGAGAAGGCAAAGAAGGCCATCACCGATGCAGCAATGATGGCCGAGGAGCTGAAGAAGGAGCAGGACACCAGCGCGCATCTGGAGCGCATGAAGAAAAACATGGAGCAAACCATCAAAGACCTGCAACACCGCCTGGATGAAGCTGAGCAGATCGCCATGAAAGGTGGCAAGAAGCAGATCCAGAAGCTGGAAGCCAGGGTAAATACATCCCATCTTCCTGCCAGAGAGGTCGTCTGAGCAGTCTCACTAAACTTCCATCAATATTTTAGGTGAGAGAGCTGGAAAACGAGGTGGACATGGAGCAAAAGAAAAGCAGCGACTCGATCAAAGGGGTTCGGAAGTACGAGAGGCGCATCAAAGAGCTCACCTACCAGGTGAGACCCTGCAGAGCCGGGCCCTCTGATCAGCAGCTGAGAGAAAAAAAAACACGTATTAAGCAATGTGTTTTCTGTGCTGCTTTAACAGACGGAGGAGGACAAAAAGAATCTGAGTCGTCTGCAGGATCTGGTGGACAAGCTGCAGATGAAAGTTAAATCCTACAAGCGTGCCGCAGAGGAGGCTGTAAGCTGGAACACAACCGTTTTTATTCTGTTTCAGGAAGCTTTGTGTTAAAGACGTATCACCTTGGTTTTCCAGGAAGAACAATCCAATGTTAACCTCACCAAGCTGCGCAAGCTGCAGCACGAGCTGGAGGAAGCAGAGGAGAGGGCGGACATCGCCGAGTCTCAGGTCAACAAGCTGCGAGCCAAGAGCCGAGACTCTGGATCCAAGGTGAGGAAGCATAAAATGCCAATGATTCGGCATGATGCAAACCTGAAACGTCTTCTTTCTTTGCAGAAATCCCACGACGAGGAGTGAAACGATCCACGTAGCTGAAGGAAACAGTAGTGTTGTAGGTTTTCTTTATCCTTCGTGCAACATGAAGGGAAAAGAATAAAGCTTTGAATGCATCACCCCGAGTTGTGTGACGTGACTTTGTTTCTCAAAGATAAACGGAGCTGAGCAGCAAATGGAAGACGTCAAAATATTACAAGGATAAACACAAAGTTACAAGGGAGGTAAACTGGTGTTAGAGAGCATGCAGCTGATGTCACTGAGTAACCTGACCTGTTTCCACCATATTGAAAGGCAAATAGTCTCAGAATTGGTTTTAGTGTGTGTGGGTCTTCTTTGCATGGTTTCATATTAGGCATTCGGGAGTAGCAGCCTCATTGGCAAGACAACGGCCCGTCGCAGCGGGACAAATGGATTGCAGCTGTGAGATGAAATATACTATGAAATAAAATATATACAGCTTGGAGGATAGACTGCCAGCCTTTGCGGTAGAAGTAATCTGTGAATCGTTGTGCATCTATGATGGGTGATTCCTGCTGGGATAACGTAGGCAAGGCCCCTGTCCCGTAAAAAAAGCAGGATATTCGTACATTAAAGTTATAACGATCTGGAAGAAATAATCCTTTCAGTGAGCTTAGAGCTCAGCGTGCACCTTATTTAATTTTTTATTAGCTAAATTAAGTATTGTTTCTATAAATGCATGTGATTGAAGGGTAATCACGTATATATAAAGCTTTTTTGTAGCTTTGAATGAATTATTTAAATATATAAAAAGTAGTGGCCGTATTGTATTGCCGTCTTTGAATACAGAAGCTGAAAGGGAACAAACGTTTTAGCTTTGGACGTTTCAGCTTTGAAAAATAGTTTAAGCTTTTAGTATTAGCTTGTAAAAATATTCTTTAAGCAGCTACAACAAAGCCAGCGTTCTTCTTTTATTTTACTTTTTGTTCCAGCTGAGTGTTTAAAATATCCACCAGATGGCGCTGTATTCAAACTTATTAAGCAGCACAGCACAAAGAAACCACTCAGGGTGTATTAATCTCCCCCATTTAAAGAGAAAAACAATGGAATAAAGAAAACACAACATACTGTTAGGGGGATTATAAGGTCTACACAGACTGAATAACATAAATAAGCTTATTATGTTACAATCTAAAATACTAAGAGAGGAACAATATGGACATAAAGCTCACCTGCCGGACAAGTTCATTTAATGAGAAACTAAATAAGCATCTCAAGTGGCTGCAGCTGCATTTTGCACCTGAGCACAAAGGCAAATCCTTTTTAAAACCTTTACTTCCAGCTGAAAAGCACACTCCCGGTCCAACAGCAGCCTTTCACCATATTTAAATGTTGACCCTTATAAACGTTTTCATGTTACGTAACACATTTCTTCCACATGAGCTTCGATGTCAGTGCGTTTATCAGCCAAACCTCAGTAACACAGAGGGATGTGGATGAGGCGAATTGCCAGAGCAAGTGTTTCACCGCTCGTGTGATGACCGATGTGGCACTTTTCTGTGACCTCAGATGGAAAAGCAGATTCAGAGTCCGCACAGCGAGGACGACGACACAGCCCTTCCCAGATGATGTAATGGTTAATATTACAAAGCAGAATTTTCCATCTTGGTGTGAAAGTCAAGACACAAAGTGCACAGCCAGAAAAATGCATGAAGGGAGGGATTATCTAACCAGTTCCTGATAACAGGGAACACCCAACTGGGAATGCTCCAAGATCCATGGGGTCTGTGGACAACCTGTGAAGATGATCACTATTTCCTTCTGACTTGTTGTGGTCCGATTATACAGGCAGGAAACAATCATGCTGCTGAACTCATGGTGCTTTCACACAATCTGACACTAAGCAATAAACAGTGAAATCTATTCCTTCTCACATTTATTCCACCATTTTTAATAATGCAATCTTGGTTTGGTTGTTTTCAGCGGATCTCAAGTTGTTTCAGGGATTTATGGGGAAAAAAGATGCATGAATGTTTTTGACCATAAAGGTGAACCGGGGGTGCAAAATGCTTCAACAGAATATGAGGGAAACATGAAATCTGAAAAATAACCACTGAAAGAAAAGTCCCGTCCTAAAATCAGGCTCCTGGTTGTGTCAAGGGCAGAAAATTATCATTTACTAAAATAATAAATGGAAAATATGCTTTTAGAGAGAGATAAGGGTTCACACAAAACAAATAATTTGTTAGAAATATCTGATTTATTTATAAAATTCTTATATTAAGATCATTTCTGTGCAAATAGGAACAAGTACACAATTTCTAACTTTATAAGATGGAAAATATTAATCATACTCTGATTATATTTAATCCCATTGCACAATTTCTGCAGCAACACCCTTTAAGACGTTAAGAAAATAGTTTATGCCAACAACTGTCCCATAAATGAAACGACAGCACATTTTTTTTACGTCAGAGCTCAGACACCTGGCAGGATGAAAGCAACCTAAACAGCTCAGTTAAAGGCTGGTTATATTTATATGTATATAAACTGCACACCTGTCATGCAAGCAGACCATAAACAATGAAACAACAGCGATCTGCAGCCATAAACACACCCGAGGCCATGTAAATGTTATTCAAACTTAGGTGATAAACCCTCTCCTACAGTGTGGCTCCTTCCTGCCTTTACTGCAAATCCATCATGTGACATCACATCCTCATGTCTTTCTTATTAGAAACCACCTCCTGCTTTCAGAGCTCGGTCTCTTTTTCACCTCCCTGGTCTGCCTCTAAGTAGTACTCATCATCTGTTGTGGTGTCGGAGCTGCTGTCTGAGGACTCGTCAAAGATGTCGAGGCTTGACACGTAATCCCGGGACGGAAGGTGCCCTCTGGAGGGCTGGCTGTCTGCATGCTGCAGCGTTCCCGACGAGCTGGGAAAGGTGGGGGATGAAAGGCCGGGAGGTTTGGACATCCGTCTGGTCAAAGGAGACAGGGGAGGCGTTGGAGGAGGGGTCGGGGGGCCCTTGGCTTCCCACGCAAAGTGACAAATGTTCATGGGACTGTGAAGGTGGGCGGGTTTGGAAGAGGTCGCAGGTTGCAGGGGAGGGACTCCGGAGCTCCAGTTAGTCAAGCACCGGGTCAGGGATCGAGGCAGAGACCTGGATCTCATTTTACCTGGATCAGTGGGAAAATGTGACATTCCAGAGTCATTAAGTGGCTTGAAACCAATTTCTCCAGTCCAGTTAGGTGTGCTGGGGTACTGATCCAAATCTCTGCTATTATCCCTGCAAGAAAAAGCAGACTGGGAGAGGTCCCCCACACTCATGAACCTGGATCCGGTGGAAATGCGACCTGGTCCCGAGGGCCGACTGGACAGTACCGAACTAACAGAAAATGACCTCCCAGGCTCGATGCCGTACTTTAGGTTAGCATATGAGGACGCTAGCTGCTCCTGGTCCTGTCCCAGACCTGCGCTCGGAGGACCGGTTGCTGCTCGGCCTCTTCTCGAGCCTCCTAAGCAGATTTCTTCTCTGAGCTCACAGGGAGACGAAGCCTCTCTGCGACGCTGCAGCTTTGGACTGAAGAAGACGCTGTCGTCCGACGCATCAGGGGGAGAAAACGGTGACAGAGGAGAAAGAGAGAAGGGGGAGAAAGGACTTCTTGGGCTTGGCGTAGACTTCCTGCTCTGATTTGGAAAAGAGACGACAGGGTCAGAGAGGAGCTGGTTCGCTGCATTGTGATCCGTCCTACGTTCATACTGGTTAAACTGGCTGCTTGGTGAGATGTGAGCTGCAATGTGAATGCTCTCTTCAGCATTTTGCTTCTTCTGCTCAGCTTCTTGAGCAGCTTTTTCTGGCCAAACGGAGAGCTGATACTTTGTGTTTTCGACGGCAGGCGTCGGGATGAGGGTGTATTTGTTCTGCGTCTCTGTATTCGGACAATCCGTTTCCATGGTGCCGTTGCTCAAATCCAGCCCTGTCTCCTGAGCCTGGTCCTCCAGAGTCTTGATGCTGTCGGCGCTGTTATCGCTTACGCTGCTGATATCGCTCGAGCCGCTCACGGAGGGCGCTTGGGAGCCTCGTTTCCATTTCCAAGAAAAAGCCGCATCTTCATCCGAACGCTTGCTGCTGAACTTTTGCCTCAGCTTGTTTAACACCTGGTCCATCCTGTTGCCGACCCTTTCAGAGTTGGACCTAGATAGATGGGAGCTTGGCGTGCTGACGCTTTTCCTCAGAGCAAAGCGGCCTCGCTTTGAGTTTTGTTCGTTATTAACTTCCACTGAGTAAAATCTGCTTTTACCCAACACACTCTCTTTTGTGCCTCTGTTGCCGCTCCCATAACGACTCTCTGCAATACGGCCGCCATTAGACTCGCTGCACGGCTTATTTAACTTGGTCTCCATGGAAACCGGTGTGTTTGCGTTGGGCTGTAAAGCTTTAGGTGTGGTTTTCTTTAGTTCTGTGTCTGCTTTGGGTCTGATGCTGTAAACCAATGTCTCTGTTACGTATGTTGAGGAGAAGCTGTGATCACTATCACCGGGCAGAGATTGTGAGCTGATATGAACTCGGTTGTCCAGAAGTTGTATCTGGTTGTTTAGCCGCTCTTTGTCATTGTGTGTGCGATAATTGTTATTAACTTGATCGGCATCTGAAAAGGAACCCTTTGAGCTGGCTGTGGTTTGGAAAGATGAGGGCAGGGATTGCCGGATGGGGGTACTTGAGGAAAGCTGTGGGGTATAATTTGGCTGGGAGGATTGTGGGAACACTGAGTATCTTGGTGGAGTCAGTTTTAGCTCTTCATGTGTCTGCCTGGAAGATACGAGCGTAGAGTAAGGAGGGCAGCTGTAACGAAGCTTATACCCGTTTGAATAGTTGGGAGTGAAGGATAAGGTCGCTGAAGTACGGCACGGAGCGGTGGCGGATTCCACTGATGTAGTCCGTTCCTGTCTGAATGTGTTGATGTCCCGACCTTCCTGGTCGGGTCTCGGTTTGCTTTTCTCCGCCGAGTCTGACGACAAGGAGCGAAACTTCCCCCCTTGGTTGGAAATCTTTCCCGAGCTGCCGGAGCGCAGTAAAGAGAAGATGGATGGAATACTTTGGGAAAGCGTAGAGGGAGAAAAAGGGTTGTTTTGGATTCGAGGGGAATCTGGTTCTGAGAGCTGCACCGAATCTTCCCACGTTACTCGTCTCGCTTTCTTTCCCTCTAACCCATTAGAAGCTTTCTTTGTTTCCCTCTCCAGGCTGCTGGACAATAAACATCCTCCTTTGGGGCTAGAAGTGTCTGAACCAGGGCTGGTAGTGGCCGGAGTGGCAGGGGGGGTTAGGAGACAGGTGGGAGATGTACTGGGAGGAGTGAGGCAGGAGGAAACTGTGGTATGAGTGGCTGACGTTTTGGAAAAAGAGTCGACTTTGGGAAGCAGGATGGATGAAAGTTTGGGCTGGAAAGGTTTGGGAAGGCAGGTGTAGTTTCTCTCAAAGCCGATTGGCGTGATGCTGGATTGGTTGCAGAACTTCGGAGTCTGGGATGGGACAGCTTGAGGCTGGAAGGAAAAAGTGCTGTTAGCGTTTGGGGATTGGCTGAGACCGGAGGTAGTTTGAGGAGTCTGACGGCCGAGGAGGGAGGTGGAATCAAGAGAAAGGGAGGAAAACTTGTGTGAGTGAGGGAATGTGCGGGAGCTGCTGTTATATTTGCTGCTCTCTGTGGGCGGGGATTCAGTTAGACTTGCTGTAAATGAGGTATTACTGACATCATGTTTGGTGGGCCTCGGTGTTGGTTGTGCTGCAACTCTACAATCAGACAAAGCATCGAGAATGCTTCGAGGCTTCTCTCTGTTTAAATTAGAGCTGTGCTTCTCCTTAACAAACCCCTCTGATTCAGGCGAGAGTGCCCTCAAAGCGTGGTTCATGTTGCCTCCGCAAACCGGCCCTGCTGTGTTGTTGTTGTCCGAGTTACTGGGTGTTTGACCGGCCGGCTTTCTGCTGTCGGTCAGCCTCATCGAGGCTGTGTTGTTGTAATTAAACGCTAAGGCCGGCTTGGCTTCATCTTTTAAAGGAGAAGCACCTTCCTGGGAAACTTTCTTCCACCAGGAAGTGGACGTGAGGGTGGCACGTCTGGGAAGAGAGTGAGTTTTTGCAAGGGTGGGGCGATCGTAGCGGGAATGTGTGGGCGAGATGATGGCACCGTCTGAGGATGGGTTCGTATTTTTGTCCAACCCACCATGAAATGTGTGTTTGAAGGATGTGAGGCTGGCTGCAGGTTGCAGAGGGAACGGACTGTTCTCAGTTGAAGTTGGCACAAACAGGATGTCGGATTCCTTCCTGTCTCTGTAACCGGTTGACGTTGGGGAGACAACAAGCCCAGATTCAGATGTTTTATAAGAAATCGCTGATGGGGAGAGGAGCGGCCTCTCTCGGTTGTTACTATTGAACGGTTTCCCGATCCGATCCTGTGGAAAACTGCCCCCTCCTGCAGCATCTGTGTTTGTATTAGCGTTCCTGCAGTTGGTGCTGAATCCTCTGAAAGATGGATGCAAACTGTTGCTTGTCGGATTTGAGATTAGAGATGGGAGACCGCCTCGATGGCCAGTTTGGGGATTTCTTCTCTGTCCATCATTGAAGAGGAATGACCCACTGGAAGGACTGGTGCCTTGAGGATCCAAAGAAACCGTCTGAGTCAGTTTCCTTTTAGATTCAAAGTCCAAGCTTGAAGGGGCGCTATTAGCCGACCAGCCTACCGTGTTCCTCCTGGTTCCCAGGAGCGGGGTCCTCTCCTGCACGCTCTCCTGGGAACCGTAGTCGTGTTTTGCTGAAGTATTTGCAGCTTCTTGTGTTTCCGAGTTACCATCAAACTTCTTGCTCCGACGCGGTCGGTTGCTCCAATGAGGGGCGAGAACTGTGACCATAGTGGAGGACAGCATGGTTGCAGATGGGTCAGCTTGGTTTGTACTGGTTTTTATAGGTTTGTCCTTCACAGATCGAAGGACACGTCTTGTCTCTGACCCACGTGGAGGGATGTGGAAGCCGTTTTGCTCATGTTGTGTACAGTTAGTGAGAGTGTGTGTTTTGCTGGAAGCCTGAGCTTCATGATTAACAGGTAGAGGAAGATTTTCTTCCTGCTTGGAAGGAAAAGGACAGTCCTCTGATGAAGAGGTGCTGGTGGTCACTATGGAGCCTGCTGGTGAAGGTCCCCCGTTGACCTGAAAGATAAGAATATTTACTGCAGGTATCTGCATTCTGTAGAGCAATCTATGTTTTATGAAAATATTCCAACAGTTTCTGGTCATTGTCTGAGGTAGTTAATCATATGAGGTGATTAGCCAATCACACGGCAGCAACTTGGTGCGTTTAGACTTGCTGACGTTCAAACTGAGTATCAGAATGAGGAAGAAAAGGGATTTAAAGGACTTTGACCGTGATTCTGTTGTTTGTCTGCTTCCTTCTACTGGGATTTTCCCACAGGCAGAAAAACAAATCCAGTGATGCACAGTTGTCTGGAGCAACAGGCCTTGTTGAGGTCAGAGGTCAGAGGAGGATGAGCAGACTACATAACATACGAGATTGCTTGTTGGGGTCAGAATTAGGTGGAAAAGACATAAAAGTATAGATCCTTATTGTTCTGTAGTAGCATTAAGGATGTTTTATTGGCAGATTTATGCTTTTACCTATATCCAATTAACCAATATGTCCACAATTAATTTCACAGGATTAATAACAATTATTATTGCTATATTTTGACCCCCACCCCTAGTATAAAAAAAGAAAGAAACAAACTTGGGTTTGCAGGAAATGTAATAACTCCTAAACCTTTGGACGACTCGACTTCTTATGCTGTAAGTGACGACGCAGTTTGATGATGTCATAGCTGCAGGAGTTACAGCATATCTGCAAACATATCTGGAAAACTATAAATGACATCTCTTATATTTTCCATTTTAAGAAGGGTTTGATGTATAATATATACATTATGTGAAGTTCTCATAAGAAAATGTAAAAACAGAGTGATAATTTCCAATATCACTTTTAATGATAAGGGCTGCACGGTGGCGCAGTTGGTTAGCACAGTGGCTTCACAGCAAGAAGGTTGCCGGTTCGAGCCTCAGTGTGAGCGGGGCTCTAACCGGGAGCGTTTTTGTGTAGAGTTTGCATGTTCTCCCTGTGTTAGCGTGGGTTTTCTCCGGGTACTCCGGCTTCCTCCCACAGTCCAAAGACATGCACCTTGGGGATAGGCTGAT
>JBAMIG010000019.1:15072893-15088016 GCA_037177335.1 Kiunga ballochi
ACCTGAAAACACACAGGAAAACAGTTAACGAAATAAAACAGGAAATGACAAAACTTCAAAATAAAACCAGACCTCTGCGGGAGCCTGACATAACCTGGTTCACTGAATTGTATTACGTTCTGCTTAAGTTTAAGTTCTGCTCAGTAATTATGGGATTTAAGTGAAGGTATTTTATGTTATGATGTGCTAAATGTTGTTTTACAAAATCCTATTGGTAGAAAATACTTCATATGCTGCCCATTTTACCAGCAAAACATTTTAAAAGTTCAATTCTACATGTGGTACGTACACCTGACAGCTGAATATATGAGTCAGGACACTTTTAGGTGCTTTCTTTTACACATTAGGACTTGATTGTTGTTGTAGTTATGGGTCCTACGGCATGCAAACTTGAAGTAAAACAGACATAAATGATGAGATTTACCTAATAGTAGGCTACTGAAACTACATCATGAAGAAGAATTCAGTTGGTACAATCAAAAACAGTTAAAAAAAAAAAAAAAAAAAAAACATCACCCGTGTAAAACAATCTGGGGCACAAAGTGATTTTTTTTCCAGAAACACAAACGTTGTTAGCAGCTGCCCTGCAGATTTCACAGCCAGGCAGATCTAATAGGCCTACAACACAAAGTGCACAACAGTAGCTGCATGGATTATAAGACGGCATGCATTTGGATAAACCTTCACATGTTTTTGATTACTGAAATACAATTTGAAATTTGCAGGAGAAAACAACAAACCCTGTTCCACCTGTCCTACATATCATCTTATAAATGTCCGGAGCTTTACGTCCAGACTTGTTCTAGCATGGTTAGCTTAGCTTTGTCATTTAGCATGTCAGTCATTGTGGTCGGAGTCTTCATTGCTGACTAAATCATACCGTTTATGCGCTGTCATTAATAATAGCCAGTTTATATACGCACTAAAGAGAATTACATTTTATTGTTTTATGTTTAGGTGGCTCACAGCTATTTTGACTGACAAGCTAACAGATGCAGACTTGTTAGTAGCTATAGGTTAGCTAGTGAGCTTATCTTTTTGTTAATTGCTTGGGTCTTTGCTGCTTCATAACTTTTAAGATTTATTTTAAAATATAGAAGTTTATTGCACAGTCAATTAATTTTAACTTTGTACGACAGATATTATAAATTCTGCTGAAGGGTAATGAAAAACATTGATGGCTATTAAACAATAAATCTGCATGTACAGTTATTCTCTCTTCTTTCTCCTTACTCCTCTATCTTTGCCAGTTTAATCATCACTGCAGCAAACAAAAACTAAGATTATCTTTTTCTTTTTTTTCTGAACTTGGCTGAATTCAGTGCAAGATCAAGGTAATAATTAACTGCTTTGCTCTGAGCCACATTTTAAACCCTCAATACAGTACAAATGACTGAGTGCAATTACATGTACAGGCAATTATATGACTCACTCTGAAGTGAATGAATGTTAATTTTACTTCCTATATTCATACCTCCCTCATGTGCTCTCTTTGACTTAGGAAGGATGTTTGGATTTATCTTGTAGTGAGGCTAAAGCTCCTGTAGAGGTTTGTTGTGTATACACACAGATAATGCTGTTTGGTTTGACCACTACCCTGCATCCTGCCGGACCATTACTACACCAGAGAAACACAATGGACCCCCATCGATTGTCCTCATGGTCCTAAAATGTCCACATCATCCCTCCCTGTGAGGCTGTTTACAAAGATCAAGTTGCTTATTTTATTTTACTATTAAATGTTGTTGTTACACAAAGAAAAATGTATTAAAACCAAAAATTCACTTCTTATGAAAATGTAAGCACATTTCTTATGTATTTATTCATTCTTTCTATATAAAAGGTTTATTTAAATAGTAATTTATTGTTTAAACTCAAAGTATTTAGGTTGTTATTCATCAGAAAATATCTTTAGACTCAGTAAACAAGCTATAGATGTTATAATACAATACACACATTTACTTGCAGTATATAAATAATTTGTTCTCTTTACATCACCAGACGTATATGCCTGCTTTCATGCTGAATTATTTTCTTCTCTCGAACTGTAGCTTGATCAGGATTTCCATCAACCCGATCCCTTCATGGGATAGTTACTGGATTTCCTTGTATGGTCAAAATTGTCCAGGCACTCCATCCCAGTAACAGTTGTGATGGATCAGCCCACCACTCCGGCTCTTTGTTGTCTTATAGAGCTGTAGAAATCTGTATGTTTGTAGGAGTAACTTTTTCTTAAAGACATCTTAGATAAACAGTTTCTTTTATTGTTTATTTTTATCTCAGCCTTTCTGCACAGCTGCAGGTTTGTTCCAGTTGTTCCAATTTGAGGCTGTTCCATTAAAACCACAAGAGGCTAATGCAAGTTTATGAAATGGTTTTAAATCCTACATTTGGTTTGTCTTTACCACATGGATCTACAGCAAGTGGGAAGCTAACAATGGGGCTAACAGTAGTTTGTGCTGATAAAGGTATTATTGATAACAAAACTTTTATATATTAGTTCTACAAACATGGAATCATGACATTATATTTAATATGCACTTTATAAAAATATATATACAAAGAAAAGCTGTCAGTAGTTTGTAAGATAAAGCGGATAAATGTTTTTTTATTCTGAAAATGTGAAATTTAAACTGCAACCGTTTACAGCCGGTGTAAATAAAGTTGGCTTCTTGCTATGTAAAGCATCACATGGCTCCAAATTCATGCCTCATTTTAGAAAAGTTAAATGACAGGAAAGGAGGATGCCGTTGCACAATATGCCTGGAAAGGTTTCAAAACCTCTGAATTTTCTGTCAGCTTCTTCATTTTCCAGGGTCTGGTTATTTTACTGGCTGATCAAAACGGATGCAGAAAAGCAAGCGAGTGAGGAGTTAATAAAACACTTTGAACAGCTACATTTACCCTCTAGTGGACACATATTTACTCTCTTGTTCCATCAGCGTTCATTCCATGACGTTCACACACACACACATAAACACTAAACATGTTTCAGTTTATAAAGATGTTTCTTCGGGTCAAGCCTCGTTGCTTATTTTTCCAAAACGTCATAGAAGAACTGTCCGTTACACCCATGGGGGCAAAATGATGCTGCTTTGTGAGCTGCTGGTTTCCAGTGCTGTTCCAGCTTTGTGGGGAATATTTTTATCACCACTGTCATGATTCATCTTTCTAATGTTTGTAGTGATTATAATTAAACAGTTATCTTACATTTAATACCTAACAAAAGGGATTTATTTTCTGTTTTCTATACTTTAAAAAACAAGAGATTTACGTTTGATTATCCACTTCGATAATAAGTTTTCTGAAGTGCAACAAAACTATAAAATAATATTTTTAGTCAAATTGAATGTTAAAGACACAAAAGCAAAGTGGCGTTTGAGGACCTCGCACCTCTGGCGCTGCTCGCCTATGTTGGTATCGTGAATGCTAGCAAGATGAGTTCAACACGATTAAATCTGTGGAAGGAGTTTGTTAAAATGTGCTGTAGAAAATGGCCAAAATCACCCCAAAATTCCAGCTTTTTTAAAAATGGCCGACTTTCTGTTTGTTTAAACACAAAAATCCAACAGGCTTTTTTGTAGGTATTACCATTTTCTACAACCATGCTGAATTTCTTTCATTTTGGTGAACGCAGTTTCTGATTGAGAGAAAATTAAAGGGGGTGCTGTGGAGCTATATTACATTTTGTCCATGATAGTTTAATTCAAGCCTATCAGCCTTTCCCCCAAGATTCATGTCTTCTGGATTAATATAAATTTTGTTTTTAATGAAGACCCATCCCTGGCATAAAAAACAAAACAAACAAAAAAAACCTTACTTTTTATCACATTTGTCTCTGGAGCATCATTATTAATTCTGGTATCAGTGGGGTGACCACTGACCCCAAAGTCAGACCAGTTTGTTCAAATACAACACGACTAAAATGCCAAAATGGCAACTTCATCCCAAAATGGCTGACTTCCTGTTTGGTTTGAACCATAGGTCCGTTGATTACATGAGTGATTACACTTATGGGGACTTTGAAATAGGTGACGCTGTTGCACAATTTTGCCCGAGCAATCATGAAAACGCCGTAATACAACATTTTTTCAGATTCTTCTGTAGGGGCACACCAAATTGTGACTTTTTGGGCATGTTCAGACTCCCAAAAATGCTATTATTTGGACAAATAATGATTATGAAGAATAAATATAAATGGATCTAATAGGCCTTCTCATCACTTTCGTGCCTAATTGTTCTTACTTAACAGATAAACTGTTATTTTCTGTCAGTGCCATAATCAAAAGAACTTTGTATATTGGCTAAATAAATACACACTGCACCAGTCAAAATGTTAGGACACCCACAGCCATTAAACCAAAAAGGGTAGGGGTGTATGCACTTTTGAACAATATGTGTGATTTTTTAGGTGGGTTAGGTTTAAATGCTTTGGTATAAGAAAAGCAGCATTCATCAACATTATAATGATATAAGTGTGGATTGGTTGTGGCTTGACATTTTGTGCCAAACATGAGTCACCAGATTGAGTTGCATTTTTTTAACAGACACATCAACATTATAACACAAACAGACCATGCAAACAGAAGCTACGCTCTCAGAGCAAGTAAAGCTTTTGTGCTAGCAGCCTATTTTATTTATTACTTCTTATTAAAATCTCATTTTGCAGGTAACTTAAAGACAGCATTGCAAATCAGAAAATGTCATTATCCTGCCAAACATGTTAATTTAAGTCTTATTTTCATAAAAGAAGCAAAATGTTAGTATGTCTTGTTTGTATAGACCATGAGGAGTTCTTTTGATGCAATGAAGCAACATTCCCTTGACCCATAAACAAACTTTAACCATCACAACCGACTGACTGACCCTAAATTAATTCTCAGTCTGACCCTAAAACTCTGTGATCATAAAACTGTCTACCTCGTAGGTCCCCAGAAGTTGATGCATGGTCACATTTGTCCTTTTTAAGGCGGAAAAGCAAGCACACACAAAACTCTCCCCATGCTGCAGCAACGCTGACACAGTGATGAATGAGAGCTGTAACTCTAACGGAACAAGGTCTGAATGAGAGTCCAGGGCTGTATTTTGTGATTAATATGTCCTGTGTGTGCAGGCAGGTTCTGTTCATATGCCACCTCAGCTCGCTTACCAGGTGGAGATCGGTTCTGCTCTCAATCACTAATGGGTTACTGCCAATGATGAAAGGAGGAAGGAAGAGGTGGGAGGAGGATTGTGCTGAACAGCTCGACAGAAAGTTCATTTAAGAACAAAAATTGTTTTAGGTTTCCTTAGTGTGCCAGAATAATGCTTTATTCTACAAAGCAATGAAAGAGCTCTGATATATAACCCTCTGAGGATCAAACAGGTGTAAAATAACAGGTGCAGAAAGACTCTGACACAGAACATAACTCAAAGCTCTGAGACATGCTCATGTAGCTTATAATTTGCTGCTTAGGTGGAATCATTTCTGCCTGCATCACCGGTAAAACATGTTTGTGGGCTTTTTTGCTTGAAAAGGGATTGAATGGCTTCGCCTGTGAAGGTCTGGAAGACGCTTGTTGGATAGGGCCGGCCGGATCGATCCAAATAGCATCAATAGCAAGACAGGTTTTGGTATAATTTGATACCAGAGGAATGAGATTGATGGTTTTTTGCAGAGAGCTTTGGGGATAATGTGACTGACACTCAACCGATAGTACTTCTAACTGCTACTGTTTTTACTTAGAGTAATTTATTACGGTTGGTGACCACCAGAGGGCGCTGTGGCGGGAGAAATATACAGAGTAAATGTTCATTTTGCTCGAAAAAGTAATCTTTAACAGAAAAGGGAAGGATGAGCAAAGTCTTTAGAAGAATTAGGATAAGAAAGAACCAGGCTAATTCCTTTCTCAGCCAACAGGCATTGTTTCTCTGTTTATTTTGTAGAAGTAATTTTTTAATCTGTCAATTGTTTTATTTTATTTTATAAAATTATAAAACAGATTTCCTGCCACTGTCAACAAAATATATTAGTATGGCATGTTTATTTTATTAAACTGTATTTCAAATTACAAACTTATTTTATTGTTTTTATATGATAGGAAATATATATCATCATTTCTTTTAACATCCATCCATCCATTTTGTCCCTTACGGGGGCGCGGGGGGGCTGGAGCCTATCCCAGCTGCCAACAGGCGAGAGGCGGGGTACACCCTGGACAAGTCGCCAGTCCATCGCAGGGCTAACACAGAAAGACGAACAACCATACACACTCACAATCACTCCTATGGGCAATTTAGAGTCTCCAATCAGCCTATCCCCAAGGTTCATGTCTTTGGACTGTGGAAGGAAGCCGGAGTACCCGGAGAGAACCTTCGCTAACACGGAAAGAACATGCAAACTCCACACAGAAAGGTTCCCAGTTGGAACACTGCTCTCACCAAGGCTCAAACCGGCAACCTTCTTGCTGTGAGGCCACAGTGCTAACCAGCTGCTTATTCTCGCTCCACACACACCTTATAACCCTGTTCTGAGGTGCGTCTTCAGAACGACTCGTTTTGGTGCCGTCTCTTTAAATGTGAATGAGGCATTCTAAGCCCCGCCCCCATCATGTCACAGGAAGTTCAACTCTACCCTGTCCCGCCATGTTTGTAGCTTGATGGCAGCGATACACTAATCTCCCGGCAGAGAAACATTTTATTGGTACGTTTACTATAAATGTCAACATATCAGATTCACCTCATTGATTACCTGGAAGTTCACAACCTTATTTGGCAGCAAATACTGTGATATAATAGATAAATAAAATGTAATAGAGAGTAGAGAATTTATTTAAGGGCTAAAAATGTGGATTTTGCATGACATATCCCTTTTTAATCAAACCACACTTAAGTCTTTGTAACCCAGTCTACCGACCGGGTGGCTTTCCACTGTTGCATGGTAAATTGATGCTACCTTGTGGTGGTGTAATTACAAACACAAGCGCAGCACCTGTCCAGCTGCAAACAACAGCTCTTAATGTTAACCTCAGAATAAAAAAATAACTGAATAATGGACACAGCCACAAATAGAGGAAATCTAACACGACTTAGTTTAAACATCTGTGATGCATTCTCTTTTCAGAACACACGAACAAGACATTTAGTCTTAAATGTAACTTTCAGTCTTTACTTTCCCTCCCGATTTCTCCACAAGTGTTTGCAATAAAAGCAACAGAATTTTGTAAACCTCTAAGTTTAAGGCTTTTGAGTCATTTTGCTATGCACATTATTCCAGTGGAGCTTCAAGCTGCTGAAATAATGCAGTTATTTCAACAGCTTCTACCCCATTCTACCTGTATAGTGATCAATGCATGTGATAGCCTCCTGTTTCTGTCCAGTACCGGTCCGTATCAACTATCTTTGACATAAAATGAGCGCACCCTCATGCAAGCAGAGACGGTTTATTTGGTTCAGCACCAGATCTTGCCAAAGATGTCACATGATTTGTTTGTTTGGCAGTGACATCACATCCTGTAATAGTGGGTGGAGCCAAAGAGGAAGAGCAACCCAGATAGAAAAATGTTAGGTCCAAATTTAGCCTTGGCTTACAGCATGGATTAAATGCTGTATGTTTTTCTATCATTTTGGATCTGCTGTAAGCTTATCAGAGCATTTTTGAGACAGAATAATAAAACTATATAAATGATGATGATGATGATGTTCTTCTTATTGAGTTAACAATAAACATACAATTATTGTCTTGTACCTTAAACTCTTCTATACATCCATTTAACTCTACAACACAGAGCTCGGCTGTAAATATCCATTAAACACACTAATGCCATAAAAACATAAATGTTCTACATATAACCCGTCTGCAGGCAAAACCTCAGTGTACATGAAAGACTAACCTTTCACTGAATAGGACAAACTTATTCCTCTGGCATCCCATCATACCTGATGTATAACATGATCAGATTCCAAAAGACTATTAGGATGAGCTATTAGTGTGCATTCCCACGGTAGGTTTTATTGTGTTTATAAAACACATTTGTCAACCTCTGCACAATGCATGAGTTCTACATGATTCAAACTTTCATTGTTTTACAGATGCTACTGCTCACACAAAGGAGATGGAGAACTGACGACACCAAAGAAAAGCAATCTGTAAAGTCTGTCTGTAAGAAAAGATTACAAGGAGTGCCGGTGTGCAGCATGGGCGACACAGATCCTGGTAGTCTTGTTGTATGTCAGGCCAAGCACCACTTAGTCCAGCTCCATTTGCAGCCCAGAAAAGCCCCGGGCCATTTTTATTTTTGATGGAGTAGTTGGAATCTGTGCAGCCTCTATATGTTCTCTACATGTCAGAATGAGTGCTGCATTTATGGCCCATCTTTTTTTCTAAATCCGCTTATCCAGCTTTAGGTCATAGGAAGCTGGGGCAGTCCCAGCATGCACTGGGCACCAGAGGATTTACAGCCTAGGCAGGTCACCACTCAATCCTAGTGTGTGTGTGTTGTGCTCTTTCCAAACGACCTGTGCCAACACATTGTTCATTGTTGGGTCTCGACTCGGCCTTTAACAACATGTGCTACAGTCAGACAGGGTACTTAAGTGATATGAGAGATAAAAGTAAGCATTTATTGGAAGTGATTGATTGTGAAATGCTCCTGCTGATCATTGATTGTTGCAGGGTACATGCAGAGCAAGACTTTGAAGCTTTGAATTGCATGAGGATACTGGGTTCTGATAATATATCAGGCTATAAGAAGGCTAAATCTGTTAGCCTTTCCAAACAGAATAAGCAGGTTTATGAAAATATATAGTAAGTATGCCCTTACACACCATGAAGCCAGACATTTTCTTTCACTGTGACTGTAAACCAGAATTTATGTTTATTCTGATCAAGCAAATGCACATAAACTCATCTTTTAGGAAATGTCTTTACAGTAGAGAACTTTGTAGCCTTTAAGCCTGTAGCTAGAAGACATCTTTATCGAGAAACAATGGTTTTATATTTATTCTGGTTTCATCTGTTGTGGAGAAAACTAAAATATAATAAAATGCAACGATAACATAAACAATAAAGTTAGTTTTGGAACAAGACTTTGTCATACAGCTTTGGAAACAAAATACTATTCATACAAAATAAAGAAAACATTAGCTAAATAAGCTAGCAGTAGCTCATCACGCTAACTAAGAGCATCAGTAGTTTCTGCTGTTAAATTAAAATCACTTAAAAGAAAGACATTATGTTAAATTAACTGCAAAGTAACAATGTCAGTGAGGCTGGCGAGTTTAACAACATTAACTCCATGAGAACGAAGCTCGTGATGCAAGCTGACAGCTAAGATTATACTGAAAGTGACACTTGGGGGAACCTAACAACTTGCTGAAAAGGTGGAAAAGTGGAAGTCAGATTTGACACGAAGAGCAGCCTCTTCTCTGCAAGTATTTCACTGTCAAATGCTTCATATGTCAAGGACTGATTAGTGCAGGGAGGCGACACCTCCTGAAGCACACTCTGTCCATCATCTTGTTGCATTTACATAAGATGGGTGCTGGACAGAGAGATCTGCCTGAGACACCAAATGTCCATTTTAATTACTCAGAGCTACTATTTTCATCTTTTTGTTTATAGGCTGTGATATTTTAAAATATACCTATAATCTGAGAAAACTTTGCAAAGTCAACTTAATTTTCTATATTAGGTCTCACGTTTGCTTTCTAAACCGAATACATCATTGCAAGGTCTCATAACCTGACAGTATGAGTGCTGGACATGACTCTTTTGAAAAATGACCGTGAGCTCGGTGCATATTTGAAGCCTCATAATTTAACAAAAGGGGCTGAAGGCATGGGAAATACATTACAATGAGCCTGAGCTGGCATGTAAGAACTTATGTGTTGAACCCATCAACTGTGGGTGCTGTCAAATACGAATAAAACACACCCTCACTCATTAGCTTTGCTAAGGCAGGGGTCATGTATTCAGAGGTGACAGGAGCAATCCAGATGACGACCTGGAACCGGGATCCATTTTAAAGGATTTTTTTATTTATTTATTTCACTATCAGAGCTTCTACCTAAGTAATTTGTCTAGCCATGCACTGGTGAGAGGAGCTGCAGATCAGAAACAAACTGCTGAATGACTGGTAAACAACCAGTGCACAAGTTTAGATCACCGCCGCCAAGACAGCTACACAAACAGTCCAATGCTACTGGGCACAAGCAATTCCCAGTTGAGCTGCAATGCCCAGCAGACGGCCGTGAACTGCTGATGAGCAGTTAAAAGGCTAAAACAGCTCAACCAGCAGAAAAAAAAGCAGATATCTGCTGATAAGGAGAATGCAAAGTGAGCTCCCCAACATGTCATACATGGTTATAGTTCACAGTTCGAAGTGCGAGTGCTGGAGAACTCAACCAGTTGACAATTGTAGGAGTTCCAGTGGAGAAGCTGGGGGTGGATGGAAGTGACAGAAGCTGTTCATCATTCTGCTGTTAAGGCGTGTAGACACATTTCAACAGAGTATCGTAATGCATCGTAATGTCCTGAACTGCTTCCCACAAGGTTGAAACTGTGTGTCCTGGATGGGTTGTGTATCTACTGGTGATACAAACCTTCTTCCTCAGTCTGCTGATGCTTAATGAGTTGTAGAAGTTTGTGTCCAACAACGTGCTGGGCTGAGCTCCCCACTCGATGCAGGCACTGGTGCTCTGCAACTGTGCAGCTAGCTAACTGGATCTGATGAGGAAGCTGATAGTGCTGCTTCAGCTCCCTGAGGAAGAACAGTCTTTGTGAGATGTTTGGTGGTCCATATTTCCTGACTGGATGCGCTTTACAACCTCCTCTTGCTCCACTGCTCACCATTTAGCTCGTTCCTCCTTGTTCTGACATCAATAGCTACAATTTCATTACTGTGTTCTGCAAAATAAACACGAAATTAGTAAAGTTTAGACAAACGACAATTGTGTTTCCATTAAAGAGTGTTTAGCAAATATGTCACAGGTCAGATTTGCAGTGTTATTCAGGAGTTTTCAATATGCTGCATAAAACTAATTTAATTTTGTAAATATAAAAACTATTTGACCCTGAAAAAAATCTGAAAAAAAAAACAGTCTGTATATTTACTGTTTATTATCATGTAACAGGTCAAAATAACTTTAGTGTTCATCTTCATGATGTTCACCATGGTACAGGTGACCAATTTCACCTGGTGAAAAATAGGATTTTTAGTAAAATTTCTGCCATAAATTGATAAAAAAAATTGATCAGAAACAGTATAAAATACATACGATACATAAGGCCATAGGCCAGAGCTGCTGTAACAAGTGAATTTCGGTAAGGTTAAAGTTTGGGTGAGGCTGTGTGAGTTGAAGCATACGTTTCCTGTTGTGAGCTGCCAGGAGTAGCGCCATTGTGTTTTCTGTTTCATTGTTGGTTGTGTAGCATGGTCAGAGATCCTTCACTGTTCCTGGGCAAGACACCGAACCCCAGCTTGCCCCCCGATGTGTCTGTCTCTGATAGATGAAACTTTGGAGGGTGAACACACAACTAGAAAAGTGCTCTATAATACTAATTGCTTCATTTACATCAAGTAAATTAATGTGATTTTTCTTGATGGATATGAGGCAAAAACAAACAATGTCTAATGATAAGAAGTATGTCAGTTATTTTTTTATCTGTTGTTTTAAAGGTTTGTTTTAGTCTGTCCCCAAGAAACACCTTCTATCTATCTTTATATATTCTATCTTTGTGATATTTTAGAAGGTCTTTTCTCTTGTGGCAGTTGCATTTAGGTTGATTTTTCAGCCTTTTTTTTAGGGGGGTAGCCTCTGGGTCCTAATGTTGGGATGTGAGCCAGATGTATTGTTGAAAGGATCGGGTTTCCCACTGGGTTTGATTCTTTGTCAGGATTTTCCCAACACTTGCTAGGAAGTAACTGGCAGGCATGTGGAGGGACTGAAAGGAGACGATAAGGCTTTGCAAACGCTGTGTTAAGGGAAACAAATCTCAGTTTTATTACTCACAAGCAGAAAAGGAGGTAAAAATTTTCGTTTTTGCAGCATTTTATTTAAATAACTGAAGCGATGAAAATTAGTGATGACCAAAAAACAGGTCGTTTAGATGCTGATGTGCGCTCATCCTGCTGACAGCTTTGCTTTGTTTGTTCAGCTTGATGTGTAGCTTATTAAAGCAACAAACCAGCAGATGTGTTCCTGTCCCAAACATCTCAGCAGGATTTCTGGCCTAAATAAAGAGACAAAGCTGATGGTGCATGTAACTGTGAACTTTGACCTGTGCAGACTACCTCTTTAGAACCTTTCTGGGCTGTTTATTGATTTAATTTATGACACACTTAACCACAGTCATCAGGTCAGTATAAATACATAAACTGGATTAAAAATAGCAACGTTTTGTAGATGAAAGAAGCACAAGATCAATTAAAGGGACGAGGACTATGTTTATAAGGGGCTTTTAATTCCTCTTTAAATGCAAATAAAAGTTCATTATTGACCATGCAAACACTGAAATGATACATTGCAATTAAATCTAATTTTGAATAAAGTGGCTGGTTTATTTACATTTTAAAGCGGAATTAGTTAATGCCTTTATTATACTGCATTAATTAGTTATTAATGATTGTTTGTGTGTGTGTGTGTGTGTGTGTTGAATTTTATTTAATTATTATTTGTTTAATTATGTAAACCTTCATTTTGCTCATTCTAAGCATGCAGATATCCTTTTCCCACCACGTCTTTTGACTCCTGTCGTCAACATTTTATATTTCTCCTCTTCAGCAGCTGAAAATGGTGAAGTAGGCTAGTATGCTTGTGTTGAGCTGGTACTTCTTAAAAACGTTCAAAACTGAAGCAAGAACTGTACTTACTATGAAGTTTTTGCTGCTGTAAAAAAACACTGTGAAACAGGAAGTGGTTAGTTTATTTCCGGTATCCGTACGTGCGTCGTGTTCGCCGCCAATGAAATTTAAAGGCTTTTAAAAATTAAATTCTCATGTCACCTCAAAGAAAAATGTGTTATTATTGAATTTGTTCATTTTTAAATAAAAACCCTATGTACTATACTCATTGTAAACAAATTACTTCTACCTATAGTTTAAATTGTGTTGCATTTGAGTGCCTGACCTTTTTCTACATTTCCTGCTTCTATCATGAGATATGATGTTCTCCAAAACTACAGAGTGAGAAGAGCAATAGTTTGAAACTGAAATCATCCTGTTCCTAAATAAAAAAGATTTAACTCCCCAAATACCCGTCAGCTCTCTTCAGCTTCACCATCCTCTTTTTATCCTCTTCCCCAAATTTCTACCGTTGGCGCTGTGGCTAATGGCTGCCTCCTGTAGCTCTCCACTCTTTTATGACATATTAACCTATTTTAACATATTTACTTTCTACTTTCTACTGTGAAAGGAGAGTGTTTGTGTTTAATACATGTATATTAAGTAAATATTTTTACTTTTGAGAAGTAACAAAGAGTCAGTTCCTCAGATTTTTTACTCACGAGAGGAACCATTAGCTTTGCTAGCTTAGCTAGCTTAGCTAGCTGCTAGCTTTGCTAGCTCTGAGCACAAAAGACCAACCCAGATATAACATGACACTCTAACGTAGATGAGAAGGAGATTTAGGGGTTGCAAGGCTACCTTTATTAAAATAAGTTGTTTAACCAACTGCTTGTTAAAAGAAATGGCTCAACAACCAATCAGCAGCTCAACACGCCTCGTGTTTCAGATGACTTGCAGACGTTTAACGAGGGAATTAGATGATACAAGTTACTTTAAACATTGCGTGCTTTGTTCTGAGTATTATCCAAACCGCGGATCTTGGGATCTGGGATTTTCAAGCAGAGTAATCTCTACGGCCAGAGAATGGCCTGTCTGGACCAAATTCCTTATTGATGTTAGAGGACAGAGAAGAACAGACAGCCTGGCTGGAAATAGAAACGCAAAAGGAAGTCAAATAACTAGTTTCTCCTGTCAGCTGACAGACAGGAAACTGAGGCTACAAGTCACACAGACTCACCAAAACTACACAACAGGTGGCAAAAACATTACCTGGTCTATTAAGTCACCTTTCCACCATGTTATCTTTGGTATGCTGCTTGATTTAAACACTGCAGACTTTCTGAATAGACAAAATTAGCATCTTTGAGCTGTTGTCGACCATATTCCCCCCGTCTCAATCCAACAGAGCATCTGTAAGATGTGGAAGATCAGGAGATACTGGTCATGGATGTGTAGCTAAGGGCTGTTATGATGCTGCAGGAAAATCAGAGGAATATCCCAACACCTAGTTGAATCTGCTGTTAGCTAAGCTTATAAACCTGATAAAGTGTTCAGTAATAAACTCACTAAATTGAACAAAAGTAAAAAGTAACCTCCTGAAACTGTATTCCACCATCGATCTGCTATGTTTTAAAGCCACTTTGTGCCAACATGATATCTAAATCTACTTTGTCTGCTTTAACTGTTTCACTGCTTTAGCAGCAAAGCTATTAGATACACTGACCGAAAAGTAACCCCGAGAAGACAAAGGAAATAACGGTCTGTTGCACTCATGGCTCTTCAGATTAACATGCTTAATTAGACAATCTTTCACAAACACCTTTGTTGCAGCAATTGTGGAACTACACTGAACCACCAAGTGCTGGTAATGGGGCAGACATGTGGATTTAGTGCATTAATTCCCTGTTTTGTAAATTATACCTTACCCTTGATAAAAACCAGTGACAGTCATTTGGCCTGGAACAAACTTTTAAATAAATAGAAGTATTTACACACCTTGTGCGTTTGACCAAAAGCCTACCGGATCATGTTGGTTAAACCACTAAATGTGTGACAACTCAAGCGTGTGGACTCATTGGTAGTTAAATCCCATTTTAACAGGTTAATAAGAAAAAATACTTATCATATGTCCAAAGTCCAGGACAAAATAAAAAAAAATAAAATAAAAAAATAAATAAGATAAAACAAATTTCAACTAAAATAAATACTAATTGTCAGTTTAAAAAAGCAGACGTTTGGTCACTTTGCAGTTTTTGGGTATATTAAGGAACAGGGTTAACAGGGTGAGGAACAGGGTTAACTACACAACTGAGGCTAGGCTGCTTTACAGGCCAGAAGCTGGGGGAAGTATGGTGCACTG
>JBAMIG010000019.1:15100688-15115377 GCA_037177335.1 Kiunga ballochi
ACATATATATATATATATATGTATATATATATATATATATATATATATGTAGAGAGAGAGAGAGAGAGATGTGTAAATCGGGATCGGTTGAAATCATGATCTGAATTTAAGAGGTGGACAGAATCAGGGTTGGATAAAACAAGCCAATACAAAACCTCTCTACTAAATACACAAATGAATATTTACACCTTGAAGACATATAGATGTGTAGAATGTTAACATGGATAGTTAGTACAGACATTAATTATTCCAAACATGAATTTGTGTTTCATTGTGTTGTGTGTTCTGCTTGTTGTGCTTCATCAGCTCACCTGGTTAACTTGCTAATTACTTCACCTGCTCCTTGTTAGTGACCTCATTACACTGCCTGATTGTTTGTCCGTTCCAGGAGTCTTTCTTGTTAGAAAGACATTTAAAACATGGGGTCTTTTTTTATTCAGTTATTTATACATCACTGGAATTAAATCTCTCCTAGAACTTACTAGAAGCCAGTATAAGGATTTTTAACTGGTTTTATGTGTTCAGGTGACAGATTAGAGTTTATGTTTAGTATCTATTTAATGCCATTTATCATTTTTATTTTATTTATTTACATATTAAGAAACGAAGATAAAACCAGTGAAAACATACCAGGATTGGCTAACTTTCACCTGAAGTACCTGCATGGCCAGATCCTAGTGCTACAAGGTAACTAATAAAACATTATAGAAACATGTTAGCACTACACAAAGAATTACTAACATGGTAAAAATAATACAAATATATATACATAAAGACCCCAATGAAGAAAAAGAACATTGGACAGAAGGCTCTCTCGCCCGGACACGGGTCACCGGGGCCCCCCTCTGGAGCCAGTCTTTGAGGTGGGGCACGAGAACGAGCGCCTTGTGGCCAGGCCTTTGCCCATGGGGTCCGTTAGGGCTCAGCCTGAAGGAGCTACATGGCTCCCCCCTCCTGCGGTCTCACCAGCTGCAGTTGGGGCCATAGAGGTCGGGTGCAATGTGTGCTGGGTGGCGCCCCGGGACGGGAACCTATGCGGTTTGGACCCTGGCTGCAGAAGCTGGCTTTAGGTACATGGAACGTTACCTCCCTTGCGGGGAAGGAGCTTGAACTTGTGCGTGAGGTTGAGCGGTTCCGACTAGATATAGTTGTTCTCACCTCAACGCACAGCTTGGGCTCTGGAACCAGTATCTTCGAGAAGGGTTGGACCCTCTTCTGCTCTGGCGTTTCCCCCTGGTGAGAGGCGCAGAGCGGGTGCGCGCATACTAATTGCCCCCCGGCTTGGCACTTGTATATTGGGGTTCACCCCGGTGGACGAAAGGGTAGCCTCCCTCCGCCTTCAGGTGGGGAGACGGGTCCTGACTGTTGTTTGTGCCTATGCGCCGAACAGCAGTACAGAATACCCACCCTTTTTAGAGTCCTTAGATGGAGTGCTAGAGAACGCTCCCACGGGGGACTCCCTCGTCCTCCTGGGTGACTTCAATGCTCACGTGGGTGGTGACAGTGAGACCTGAAGAGGTGTGATTAGGAGACATGGCCGCCCCGATCTGAACTGGAGTGGTGTTCTTTTGTTGGACTTCTGCGCTCACCACGGATTGTCCATCATGAACACCATGTTCCAACATAGGAGTGCCCACAAGTACACCTGGCACCAGGACACGCTGCGGGAGGATCCGGGTCTGCTGGGAACGTCTGGCAGAGTCCCCTGTCAGGAAGAGCTTCAATTCCCACCTCCGGGAGAGCTTCACCCATGCCCCGAGCAAGGCGGGGAATATTGAGTCAGAATGGACCATGTTCCGTGCCTCAATTGTTGAGGCGGCCAGCTGTAGCTGTGGCCATAAGGTCGTCGGTGCCTGTCATGGCGGTAATCCCAGAACTCACTGGTGGACACCAGCGGTAAGGGATGCTGTCAAGCTGAAGAAGCAGTCCTTTTGGGCCTTTTTAGCCTGTGGGACTTCGGAGGCAGCTGACAAGTATCGACAGTCTAAGCTGTATGCGGCTTTGGTGGTCACCGAGGCAAAAACTCGTGCATGGGAGGAGTTTGGTGAGGCCATGGAGAATGACTTTCGTATGGCTTCGAGGAGATTCTGGTCCATCATCCAGCGCCTGAGGGGGGAAAAGCAGTATTCCGTCGCAACTGGAGTACAGTGGAGATGGGGGGCTCCTGACTTCTACCTGGGACGTTGTGGATCGGTGGAGAGAATACTTCAAAGACCTCCTCAATCCTACATGTCTTCCGATGAGGAACCAGAGGTGGGAGACTCTGGGGCGGGTCCGCCCATCTCCAGGGCTGAAGTCGCTGAGGTGGTTAAAGAGCTCCTTAGTGGCAGGGCCCCGGGGGTGGACGAGATTCGGCCAGAGTTTCTTAAAGCTCTGGATGCTGTAG
Organism: Kiunga ballochi; assembly: GCA_037177335.1. Lineage (NCBI taxonomy): Eukaryota > Metazoa > Chordata > Actinopteri > Atheriniformes > Pseudomugilidae > Kiunga > Kiunga ballochi. The sequence goes on from JBAMIG010000019.1 coordinate 15,103,075, forward strand.
GGCTGTCCTGGCTGACACTTCTCTGCAGCATCGCGTGGACATCTGGTACAGTGCACCTGGATTGGCAGACTGGGGTGGTGGTCCCCCTCTTTAAAAAGGGGGATTGGAGGGTGTGTTCCAACTACAGGGGCATCACACTCCTCAGCCTCCCTTGGAAAGTCTTTTCGGGGGTATTTGAGAGGAGGGTCCGTCAAATAGTCGAGATGCAGACGCAGCACTGATCCGCCTGTCAATCTCACGCTCCATACCACGCACCACACTGCTCCTCCTCAATCTGAGATTTCTAAACAACAACAAAAGTATGGGGGTATTATCCTGATTATATATTAGAGCAGAAAGGTAATTTTGGGAGCAAGCAAAACGGATTTGCGTGCGAACAGATGTTTGAGTGTGAGCAGAGTGTTTTTTAAGAGAGGAGTACAAGATTTGAGCTAAAATACAACTGTTAACGCTCTCAAATCTACCAAATGTGCTCTTGATTAATGGCAGGATAATACCCCCATACAAAGGAGCATTTTAAATATTCACAACTAGCACAGACTTTTTTATAGGCTCTTCAAACTGTGTTCCTGAAAATGATCTTCATAAAGATGTTCTGGTAAGACTGAACAGTAGCTTGTATAAACAAAGAATAATCTCTGTTTTGTCTGATTCTCTCTCTTAAAACTACATTCATACAGTCTGCAGTGATCGCTTGCTTTACTTCAGCTGCTTGCTTCCACTGTTGTGTCTAAAGATGAAACACTGAAGGGTGAAATAGCTGTCAAAAGTTGCATTTGTCTATTTTGTCATCACATTGACACACCAGGATTCATACCCAACCAGTTGCTGCACCTCCAGCTTTCCATGCACAAAAAAGCAACGTGAGGTCCAACATTTCGAGCCGGCTTCAGGACAGGGATGCATGCAGGAGTGACAGAAAGAGGTCAGAGTTAGCTGCATGTCACATATCACACACACTGAACACTGATGTGGACACAATAACAACATAGGGAGGAAGGGTGAGGATAATTCTGACCCATAAAAAGTCTCAGAGGATCAGGTGTATTAATGATGTGCACATAGCCATGGCAACATGTCTGTGCACTCTGTATTAATCAGATCACAGCAGCTTTAATGATGTTGCATTTAAATTGGCTTGTTGAAGTGGATAACGGAGCTAACAGAAACGTAATTTACGCATGTTTGTTTTGAAGATTTCATTATTAAAATTCAAAGGATGACGACAAACTTCATTTTCATAACGTGCCGTCTCTGGTAGGTCTTCATTGTGCTTTATATAATGCTGCACTAATTTAACACCATCTTAGTGTCATAACCAGACCAGGAAGCAGTCCTGAAATGTGTAAAACCAGCCTAACGCTGATTTGTTCACTGCTTTGAGAGGTTTTATTGTTTACATTAGATCTGGTGTGAAACTAAAAGAATCCAGACAAGCTAGCGACGCTATGAAAGAGCTCGTCGCGATTGTTTTGATAATTAGGCCTTTCTTTGTGCGATTCTTTTCAGCCTCGCTGGAACTCTCACCTGTGGGAGTGTAGCACGCACTGAAGCCTGACATAATTATGACAGATGCTTGGCAGCGTAAACCCAGGGCGAATTATTCCTCAGCTTTAGTAATTACGTTGTAACCAGCATCAGAGTGGCTGGTCTCATCAGCACAACATTAAAGTCTTGTGATTTATGCACAGGAGCTGTCCAGACGTTTACACTGTTGCATATTATTTATTTCATTATGGAGACTGCAGCCTCTTTTTGTCTTCTTATTAGCTTCAGCATACAAAATACCTGTGAGGGTAACTGTTTATTTCAGGTCATTTCCAGTGTCCTTCACTGCTGCCTGACTTCATTTACTACTGATTGATCTAGTTTTTTTTATCCTCAGTGGATGCAAGCATTATAAAGAAAAGTAATTGGATTAGAGGATTCTTGCTAGATCTACTGAGACTGCTGCTCAAAAAACAAGAAGCACTAGAAGATGGGATTAGGAAAGAGGATGTTGCATGCAGAGGGTGAAAGGAGATGGGAATAAAATAACGTGGAAGTCAGTCACAAAGGAGAGATGTGGGTGGAGATGATGCAGGAGGAGGAAGATGCATGTCACATTCCCTCTCTCTCTGTTCTGTCCACACACACCTGCACACACACACATGAGCAAAAAGTGTGTCATAACGTTTCTTTGTGGTTGAACATTCTGTGATGACATCTCCAGCATGTCATGATGGGAAAATGTGTGAGCTGTATAACCCCAACCCAGTGATTTATACAGCACTTTTCATGCAACCAGCACACAGTTAAACTGAACGCATCGTGTCTGGTGTAAATCTATTGTGTTAGCTGTCATTACCATTAGCGATTACAACAGTTACAGCTTCCTCTCCACTCTTTTTGTCTATTTTGACCTTTTTTTTTAAACCTTTTTTCTTTCTACTTTCTGCTCTTCTTGCAAAAAGAGTGTGTTTATAGTTTATACATGTATATTCAGTGAGTGTGTTTGCCTTTGGGGTGCGGCAGAGAGCAAGTTCCTCTGATTTTTATTTATTTATGAGAGTTGCTGTTAGCTTTGATAGCTGCTAACTTTGCTAGCTGCTAGCTTTGCTAGCTCTGTGCACAAAGGGATGACCCGGGACATAACATAACACCCTGATGGAGCTGAGGAGGACATTCAGGCGCTACAAGGCACCCGGAAGAGGATGCCTCATGGGTCATTCGGAAAATCTAAACTCTAACTGAAAACGATGGTGACTCTGACTCAGCACTGCGTCAGCTTAAATGAAGGCCAGGACAAATAGGGATTAAGCATACAGTGACTATAGGAATGCATACTTGATCATCTAAGGAAATTAGCTGAAATATTCCACAACCATGGAATATTTAGTGTAGTGTTTTGGGATTAGGAAAGAGGATGTTGCATGCAGAGGGCGAAAGGAGACGGAAATAAAATAACATGGTGTAGTGTTGTTTTGGTCTAAGTCACTGTAAAACTCTCCATTTCCCTGTTTGCTCCACATCTTAACCGGTCACATGACCCACGTCAATAAACTTATACATGGAAACATCTGAAAATCGTAAAAACGTATTGTTTCTGAACATTGTTGCTGTGACCAGATTTTTATTGTGATACTTCAGTTTTGCTCATTTCTAGAGGATTAAAAAAGGACCTTAGAGAGAAACCGGAGTTGTGTGCTATAGCGGTTTTTACAGTTATCATGTTAAGCTGTCATTAAAGTTTCTGAATGCATTTAATGTTGCTTACTTTCTAATTCAGGTTAATTAAAGCTGTTGTGTTTCCCACGGTGTCTGTGCCAGAAGAATAGACCTAAACACGATTGTAGAGCTGCTGTAAGGAAGCAGCAAACAGCCTGTAAGGGGAATTAGTCCCTGAGAAAAGCTTTGTTTCTCCTTTCCACATGCAGTTTATGGTTGAACCCAAATGTTTTAAGTTTCACAATGCAAATTCAGAAGCTTATCGTCAATGTTCCTTGATTAATTCTCAGTGGAGGGGGGGACGATGCTTTAGGCAGGTTTCAGTGTGAAGGGCATACACAACGGCTTTGCAAGTGAGAAGATGACATTGTGTCACATATGTAGACAGAGTGATATAAAATGTTGTTCTCATTGTGTATCTGTGCTGCACGGCTCTTAATGCTTGGCCAAAGTTGCAGGATGAGTTTGTGTCCCTGAAGTCCTCTGTTTGTTAAATGGAGAGTAAAATGGGTCAGAAAGATCATCTTGCTTGAACCGTTTGTCAGTAAAAATGAAATGAAACGAACCCTCCAGTAGCTTCTGCCTCCACATGCACTCGGTGCAACTCGCCTCACTGACCAGTGAATTAAACTAGATCCTTTCCCGCATACCATTTATACCATTTTACACCATTTTACCGTTTCCCACTTCCCACATATCCATCCAGCATATATCATCACAACACGGCACTACTGGCTTTTCTAAATAAGCTGCATCAGCTTTTCTGCAGAAACCTGTATAAATATAAAGCTCACACGCTGACGTGATGCTCAGGTTGGAAGAAAAATGCATGAGATCCTGTTTATAAAGACACATTTAGGCTGCTTGCATTTGTCATTTTTACACCAGCAGTGACTGTAAATGTTCAGTAATGCTCTTATATCATCCAGTTGCTTCTTTAGCACCCTGAGCTACCAGCTCCTGCTGATGAATCACTGCTCCGGCTGTCCCAGTTTGAAATGTTTACCCACAGCAGATCCATTGCTCACCAGTCCATTAACCCTTTTGGTATTTGATCACTGCAGCATCACTGCCCCTGTGTTAATGAAAAGATCTACTTTTTATGGTGCAAAAGTCTTATTTTCTCTGTGGGAATCAGACAGGAAACTAATTTAAATATGTCAGAGACGTGTTTGTTTTTTGCAGTAGTCTTTAGATTTAGGTCTCCAGGCTTTCAAAGCGCATCCTTGGATGTTTATCTGCCTTTTTTTGGTTCTATTCTTTCTCCCACGATGCTTAAATGACGTCCGGGGAGGATTCCTCAGCCTTTTCCCGTCCTTCAGAACCGATTCAGGAATCTTCCACAGAGACCAGAGTCTTCGGCCAGCAGCTGGTCTCAAAGGTCTGGTTTTCGGTCTTAACTGTTAATTAATTGTTCCTGTTTCGTAAACCCTCCCAGCTTGCTTTTGTGTTTCTAAGCACATGTTCAGACCAAAGAAGTGTGGAAATAAACTGAAACTCTTCTTCATGTCTTTGTTTGGAGGAGCACCAGAAGTGTTTCTGATCTCATTTCACCATCGAGGCTTTAATGACCACAAAGTAAAGGAGGCAGGAGTGTCTGAAGTCCTTATATTTACGGTGTACTTGTGTCTGATACATTAAAAACAACAGGACTTTACCACACTTCTTCCTACATCTGCAGCTGGGATCTTGGTGTCATGTATGACGACCAGTTTACCTTTAAAACCCATGTTGCCTCTGTTGCCCGCTTCTGTGAAAGACTTGCTCAGGTGTATTTGAAGATGATGTGTCTTAGTCACACCCAGGATATCGGGCATCCTCACCATGCACACCTCATTCTGTATGCACGTGCTGCTTTTTGGTTGTTTTTTCCTGGGTGGGAAGTTTAACACACGCATTAAAAATGCAGTGCAGTAAGAGAACCACATAGAGGCATGAGGAGCCATCCCTGATGCACATACTGGTCACCCATTACCTGCAGATAAACTATTTAGCCATACGCTAAGACGAGCACATACGTAAAGATTGCACTTTTTTTTTTATTCTGGCACTAAATCAAAATGTTTTTCTGCAACACTCAGGCAAAAAATGTCAAAGGTCGACAGCTGAAATCCAAAATCAGGCGTAGATCAATAAAACGGCTTAAGTCAGGGACAAACTAATGCTCTGCTTAGGCAGCTCAATACTGCAGACAGCCTGAGAAGGAAAGGTTGAAGGGCTTTTTCTCTCCGTTACTCTGCATGAGCTGAAAGCTTCCATCTGCAGGCTGACACATCCAGATGTACGAATAAAAAAGCCATTATTAGTCAGCGATGGAGAGCTGCCACCTTAGTACCTTTTCAAGTACTCTATAAGCTCCTAAAACTTAGAGTTCAGCTCAGTTTGATCGTCTCTTTCCTCTATCTGACAGCAGAGTTTGCCCTGTTAAAGCTCCCACAGCCTCTCTTATCAGCTGTCATGCCGGCTCAAAGAGCAAATCCACCCGTCTGAACTGTTTTATTCTCATGTTGTTGAAAAGCAGCTATGCTGTCACCCACCCGCTGCGTCCCTCCTATCAGCTGGTGTGATGCTGCAAAGGCCAATAAGAGAAAACAACTTGCAGCTACTCACACACTCCTGTTTGACCACATAAAGTCTGCACTGTAAGCCACACACACACGTTTTTTCCTGTCACTCACATTAACATCAGCTCAGAAATGGTGAGCAGTGCTGGCTTCAGTGTCTGGCACAAAGATGGTACAGCATGCAGGGTCACCGGGATCAAACCACCAGCGTTCCATCTGACCGCTGTGACCCTGAGCCACAGCAACACCCCCACCACGTGCACAGGGAGGAGAGTATTATTGATCATCCTCATGGCTTCACACTTTTGTGTTTTAAGGCTCCAGCATTAGAACAAAACATCCAGGTGATGAGAAGACACACCCCTCCTGACCTCACCTGTGTGGACACAGTCTTCATTTCATCACTCTGGCTCCCGGGTGGTTCAGCGCTCTCAGGTTGGGAACACTGGCCAGCAGCTTGTAGTGTCCAGTTTGTCTTCAGAAGTGCTTTGATCCTCTGTGTCATGGAGTCAGACTCAGATTTTTGCTCCATGCTGACATGAAAAACAGTTGCTGCATATCAGTGATGAGAAGCTCCAGTAGCTCCGCCCCAAAGCTGCTCTGATGGATTGAGACCTGATGAGTTCTCCTCACTGGGTTTTTTTCTTCTTTAGACCAGTCTGTAAGCCCTCAGAGGGTCCCAGATCAGCCGTTTCTCAGTCATGTTAAAGGTCACCTATATGTCCTTTTATCTACTTACTCTGATGCTCAGCTTCAGCAAGTCAGCGTGACCACGTCTGCATGATGAAATGAGACGTGATAAACTGGCCAATACCAGAACACATCACAGCTTTAATAAATAGTTTATTGGTCTGTAAAATCTTCATTTTCCTGAACCAGCAGATTCAGACAGCTTGAATTTAGGAGGGATTTGATTGGGACACATGATCCTGATCCAGTACGAGACATCTGCAGAAAACCTCCGGCAGGTTGGAGAGATTCACATCAGGAACTGGAACAACTGGTAAAGATGTGCTTCAACAACTGGAGGAGGTTTGTGTGCAGGTTGGAGGAGCTCCAGTACATCTTTTCTCCGACCAGCATCAAAGCGGCCAACAATGCAACTGTGAAGCTGATAAAAAAAATAGGAGGAAGATGAGGAAGGTGTGCATAAAATCAAGTAGGAACATGAAAGCTGCAGAAATATGAGGCATGTAAACGGAAATCTACAACAAGAAGCAGTCGACTCCTCGTATAACCTTATTCTATTATCCTAGGTGGATTTATTTAACATTACCTGCAGCTAAACACAAACTTGGTGTTTATGTACATTATTATTATCATTAACTTATTATTTAAAGTAGAATGAATTATTAAGAGAGAATGTATCATTATGGGATGTAAGGTTTAATTTAAGTAAAAATATTTTTTATGATAAACTAAAAAAAAAATGCAATGTGTGGAAAAACAGGCGTGAAATAAGTTAAACTAGGATAAGCGGCTGATTTAACTCCAGTTTATACTGGTTTCGATGTTTTCTGGATAAATGAATTATCTGATTTATTCTTAAATATGAGGCTCATCGCAGAAAAACATGCAAACCAGGGATGATCCTTGACCACTGTCCGGCAAGCTGTAGGTGTTTCCCTGCTCCAACACACCTGGTTAAAAAAAAGGCAACATGACTGAATGCAAGCAACTGTCAAAAGATAGAAACTTTACCACAAGGCAAAAAGAAACAAAAATGAGTGACCAGAAGAAAAAAAAAACAACTCCACTGCGCTGCTCAGGATCTAAGTAAATATTTAAAAAACAAACATGCTGTTTGGCAGGAAAATTCCACCATTAAACAACCAAAGAACATAAAAGGAAATGTTTTCTCTCAACGTTTCACTGGTGACACAGTGGTGGGAGTATGATGGTATGAGGCTGCACTTGTGTGATGGGAAGGTCATGCTGATGTCCCTATTTTCTTAATATTTTCTACATTTATACATGCACACCAAATCCCTGCATGCAAAATCCATAAACAATAATTAAAATATAAAATCTCTGCACAAAGATGCACACAAAATAAAAATATTCATACATATAACTCAGGAAAAACATCTAAACAGATATTCCATATCTAATGCTATTGTTAAATGCAATTTGGTAAATGGTTCCACTCATGCATTCTTCTGTAGAAATTTCTTTTATTTTTTATTGGTCTTAACTTTGGGTAATATGAAATTATTTCTAGCTGGAAGCGGTGAACCCATGTGTACAGTCAAGCCGCCTTCAGATGAGCGGTCCTTCCACAAAGCTAGGCATCCTCCATTAGCCATTAGCCTTTTTAGCTAACACTAGCACAACTAGCTGTCTGATCACACATTAATACAAACAACGTTTTCTGTTGCAAATAACAATCCTGCATCAAAGAAGAGAGACAGTAATTTCTAGCTTAAAACCAAAGATAAACAAAAAACAGTTAAATCCTCAACCACTATGGAAGTGACCGAGCTAGCTTAATATTTCTACAGAGGACAGAACATGCGGATCCGTCTGCAGCTTATATTTTTTAAAGAAGATGGCTTCATACTGGCTGAAGGCCAGATGTTAATATTATCAGGGCTTTTTCCTGCCGTATCTTGAAAAAGCTTTTCCAAGGTTAACATAATAAACACCTGAAAAGAGGGAATTAACCAGTGAGCAAGCCAAAGCCGTACAATGCAAGGTTTTTCTTCGGGCAGAAAATGGACTTCTGCAGTCAAGAGATGAAAGTCTTACTTTAAGTTACTCAGAGACACTAAGTTTAAAACACAAGGAACTCTGATAAATTAAGCTTTCATCTTTATCTCAATAGAAATTAACTAAAAATGATGAATGTAGCAGAAACTGATGCACTATGAACCCTCTAAGATTAAAGCCAGTCCATCAGACTTTTACATAAAGTTGTAATTATCCCAACACAACGACTGGCAGAACCTATTTCCATCTTTTTGTGCTCTAATGAAGGGTATAAAGTGAAATGAGCTTTGGTGCATTCGATGCAAAGCCTTTTCCTCACGATTACCTTCTTTCTGTTTTAATTAAAATGAACATATTCCACTAAGATTAAGGATTAAATTCCTCATTTGAGCTGATTGTCTCTATTGTGTGGAGCCTCTTTAAGCGTGATGCCGCAGACAGATGCTAAAAACAAATTTAACAGGAAAAAATTATGTTTTTCCCTGTTAGGAAAGGATATGAGTGTGTGTTATCATACAGATGCCTGCAGGACAACGATGCTGTCATCCAGCCAAGCCGGCAGCACAGTTATGATGGCTGCATGTCTTTCGGCAAGTCAATCACTGTGCTTCAGGTTTAAATAAGCCTAAGAAAGATAATTTAACAGACAATGACAATCTGATATAAACTGTTTTTGCATTCATTAAAACACACACACGCACATACACACACATATATATACAGTCTATATATATATATATATATATATATATATATATATATATATATATAGACTCAGCTCCTGTGTTTATATGAGCATGACACAAACACATCCTTCCAGGTTTCTTAGTGAAGATTCAATCTGACTCTTTTGGGTCTTTAAAGCTTTTTATAACTCATTTCCTGTGTATTTTTGCCAGACCAGTTTTTCTGTGTTCGCTAAGCTGCGCAGTCATTCGTTGAGGAATAAATATATTGTACGTTGTTGTGCTTCACAGATAAAAAAACATCATCTGAACACGAGAGATAACACAGTGTTGTATAATGAGAAAGTATGCGGAGCTGTACTTTTAATAAGCCAGGTGTCCCATCACTGAACTGATAATGAAAATGTTTACTGGACTAAAAGCTGATAATGCAAGCAAGTTTTCAGCATCTTTACTTATCAGAAAATACCAGCTGATTTATTCCACAATAAAATGACAAAAACATCATATCATCATCACTAGCATGAGCATCATCATCCTCAGAACATCTGATTGGCTGCTATAATCATGTGACATGAGACTGGTTTTCCACATGTGATTTTATTGTTTAAAACGTTTAAAAGTGATAAAGGATGGAGCACAGTGACGTGCAGAGCGAGCTTTCTGCCTGGTACCCCGTTCCTCCAGCAGTGTTTCAGTGAAACATCTTATTAACAAACCCTTTCTGCCCGTCTCAACCCCGAACAGCAACACAGAGTATCCATACATCCATCTTGAGCAACATTTGTGCTTAAATGGTAGCAGATAGCAGCTCGTTAGCATGGACTCGTTAGCATCAGCGTGCTGATCATAGTCTAACTTTCTACTCTGCATCCACATCCTTTATTGTTTTTTTATTGCTCTGTTGGGATGACTTTAACATATTAAACTTAAAACACATTCAGCTAAATCTAAATTTAATCTCTGATCGGTATCTCTGGGTAGTTTTGGCTCAAGGCATCTGACCCTGGCTTGACCCACCTCCAGCAGTGGATGTTAGCTTTGGATATGCGCCCAGCAGAGCATCAGCAGTCGGTCTTTTAAGCCATCTTTGGGTTGTTTTCTTCTTCTTTTATGACGAGACAGAAAGCTCCTAATATGTCTGTCATTAGCTTACGGATGTGTATCTTTCCTTCTGTTGCTATGGAGGTCATAAATAACCACTTAACAGCTTCCTCTTCCACAGAATACAGGATATATTTCAGTGTTTTAATTTAGTTGGCAGATACTCAGACTTCAGACCACCTGGAGCATTATAAAACTGTTCCAGATCCAACGCGTCTTCCTGTCTTTTTATTTCAGCCCAGTCCAGCACCACAGCAGGCAAGATGCTCAGAGATTCGTGGATTCAAGGTTCAATATTGAAGTGTTGGATTTGTTTTGTCCTTTTGTCCTTTATGTTTGCTGTGATTCGTGTCTTTGTGGTTTTTCTCAGGTGCTCCTGATGATTGTCAGCTTTGTTTTCTTGCAGGTCAGTGTTGCATGTTATGTTTGGTTACAGATGTGGCAGCTGCTTTTCTGTTTTCACCACCATAGCACACGTCTCTGTGCTGGATGGGGATCTTTCTGGGAAGTTGGGACAAAATGGGAATCTTTCAGTAGGACTGTCTTGCACATGCTAGCACAGTCTCCTAAGCTGATTCCTGCATCATAAGCTGACAGATGCATCCACTTAAATTTGATTCTCCACTCAATTAATCTGCTAATGTTACCAGCTTTCCTCACTACATGTTCAGAAGTGTCTTTTTCTGATTGCATATGATAACAGATCCTGCTTGTTTGTCCCAAATCACCCTGTGAAGCTGCTCATTTTCACCTTATTTATCAATTAGCAAAGTAGGAGAACCAAACACATTCAGTGCATCCATTAATACCAACATACCAGTCACAGAGGGGAAGAAATCATTGTTCATTGTCCTGTCGTGTTAAAATAGCACCATATCTCTGGCCCAGACGCACATTATTTCTACTTTTCAAAGCTTTATTAGACCTGCAAAAAGCGTCTGTGACCAAAAGTTACCCGAAACAATGGAGAGCCGTGAGTCAAGCATCTAAAAATAATTTAAAAAACAAATGTGATGTATGTTTGCTATTGATATCAGAGTGAGTGAAGTTATTTTCAAAGAGGAAAGGTCAGCGTCAGGGGGAAGGAAACACCTGCTCCCATTCCCAATACACATTCGCAGTGGTATATTTGTGAGGACCTTTATGAATTTAATGCAATATATCATCATGTCGGTGTGTCTAATGGTCTAGTCTGGTCCAATCCCACTTAGATACAGAGCAACAACACATAGACTTATACTTCTTCAAACAAAACATCCCATGTTGCCGAGGAGAAGCTGTTACCATGTCAAATAAATGCTTGTTTTTTCCAAGGAGCATCCATAAAGGACAATGTTACTGAGAGATAACAAAATCCATAAAATAACAAGAGAGATGTTTGTATGTAGTTCCTGTGTATACTCCCACCGTCCAAAGACATGCATGTTAGGCTTGTTTGTCTCTGTGTCGGCTTTGCGACCTGTCCAGGGTTTACCTGCCTCTCGCCAACTAATTGCTGGGATACCCTAAAGCCTGCAACCCTGAATGGGAATAAACAGCACAGAAAATAAAAAATTACCAACATTTTTAATACAGACATCAACCGATAGCAATATATATTTACACCCTGGACAAAAAGGGAAAAAAATTAAGTTAAACAGGATGTATTTTTTTATTTTTAGCTAATTTGATGTCCGCATTAAATATGAAATATTTAATATAATATAAAATATGCTGCAAGTTAAAATGACATTATTTATTGCAATTTATGCCAAATAAACAAACATCTGGAAAACTAAACATAAAATCTTCTATTTGTTATGTTTGAGGTATATTGTCAAATCTGATGCCGATATTGACCAATAAAATCGATTTGCCGATAATATCAACCATAATGATGATAAAATAATGGTCTTATTTTTTTTTTTTTTTTTTTTTTTTTTTTTTTTTTTTTTTTTTTTTTTTTTTTTTTTTTTTTTTTTTTTTTTTTTTTTAACGTGTCTTGTCCAGCATCTGAGCAGGCAGAATGATTATCTGGATGCTGCATTGTGCTG
>JBAMIG010000019.1:15118873-15130770 GCA_037177335.1 Kiunga ballochi
AAAGTGTCATCTCTGCCAGAATGAGTCATATTTCTCTCCTATCTGCTGTTTATTATTGGATGTTGTTGCTGAGTTGTATGACCTTTATCATTAGCTGAATAAAGGTGCAGATGTGAAAGAGAGAGCCTGCTTATTCTGGATGAAAATATCAGAACAAGTGGGATGGCGTTTCTAATCACACCATAAAATCACCAACACGCTCTCTGAAGAGGCCTAAATGGAACATTTTGACATGCAGCTGCAAAAGAAAATTCTCAGAAAATGAGGCCCAAATATGTACAATTTTACTCAATTCTGCAGCATATTAGAAAATATATATGCTGAACTCTTTTTGTGAACCAGCACATACTGATTGTGATATAAAATAATAAATGTTTTTACAAATAATTTTGAGCTTTTTAACAAGTTTAAAAATGCAAAAAATCTCAGTATGTTTAATTTATTATGCACATTATTATGAGAGGGTAAAACACAACACAACTCATGGATTAAATATCCATATTAAGTGTGTGAAATTCTGCAAACTGTAATGAGGTGATGAACCCAGAGCGTCTATATCTCTCCATAACAACCCATATTATCACCTTTTATGTTACTTTTCTCCATCTGAAGGAATGCTTCACATTCTTTCATTGTTATGTCTTACAGTCTGGCTTTACGTTGCTTTTGGCAGTTAAAATGCAAACCAATTAGTTATGATGGAATCAGAATCACACTGCAGCTGTGTAAACAGGAAGTGATGGCTAGAGGAATGTGTTTAACCCCATCAGATATCAAGTTAAGTGCGTCTGACAAAACCTTGCTTCTACTATAACAACACAAGTTCTCTTAAAATCCTGATTCTTGTGAAAAAAATAATATTAAGGGTGAGAAAAGGCCCTAACAGGCTCTTTACCAAAAAAAACTTTCAATCATTGTGCACAAACAGCTTAATATTGATCTTATTTAACCATAAAGTGTCCCTAAGTGAAGGTTTTTGTATGTAACATATAAAAAACGTCATATTTATTGGCAAAAAGCACTCCTCATCAGCAAAAGTTTGGCCTGCAGGATTGCATGCGTGTTGATGATCAATAAAAATTCACATTGTTTTCTAGATGTTATATAAATGTGCTAAAAATCTCTTTCAGTGTGGGGTGTGTGTGGATGTGTATTTTCATTGTATTTTATGAGCTTTTCTCAGGAGGGAACTTCATTTATTCTGTTCACAGAGGGAAAAAAGAAAACACCTTTAGCTGTTAAAGGGCTCCCTCTGCTGGTCACAGTTAAAAAGGGTTTTGTATCTTGAATTCCAGTGTAGAGGAATAGGTTTATTAAATGTTTTGATAAGTCATATAAAAACATAGGCTACAGGCACACACGCATTGTAAACTTAAGAGAAATTAAACTTAGAACACATATATACATATATATAAGTGTAATAAGTTTAATATTTATATACTGTATATGTATATATTGCCTATATCTCTGTTACATAAACAATAATATAAGAGGAATATTTGTTGCCCATCCCAATATAAATATAGCACTTCTTCTACATGTCTTTCATTTATTTAGCTACTAAACTAATATTTGTATAAAACAACACTTAAAAAGCATTTTAATAAAATACAACCCTGAATGAAAAGTGAAAAACATATATAAAAGTATAAAGTTTACAGACGTAAAACAAACGATGCATCGGTTACCAGACGCCTGATGGTATAAAGTTAATAATATAAGTTTAAAAATGGCGCCTGCGCAGAATAATTGGTTTCTATTCTACGCATGCGCGTTATCAAATCGCATACGTTCGGACGGGGAACGTCAGTCACCACACCGGTGCTAACTAGCGCCGTTGCTAAGCGACCAATTAATTAATTTTGAGACCTCCTGCCACAGCATGTATCTTTTTACGAAGTCATGAGGTAATTTATTTTTTTGTGACTACTTTAAAATATATTTAGTACATTTACATGAATCTTCAATGATGGTTGGATTTGACTGTTTATGATAGCTTAGCTAACCCTGAAATTGCAGCTAAGTCAACATTTGTTATGAAAGAAAGTTATGTCTTCCAAACAAACTTAATCACGTTAATGACATCCCTACCACATATAGCATCTTCTAACTGGAATATCTGATTAATCCTTGATTAATCCCAAAGTAATAGCATGAGACATACAATTTGTTTATTTAAAAACAACCCCAAGTCTGCTAATGCAGTTCCTGCTTGATGTCATGTCAGTTGTTGAGGCAAAAACTTCTCTCTCAATAATGAGGAGTCTGGTTGTAAAAGTGAAAAATGATTACAGGTTTATTATAACAAAGGAAAATAGTACAGAATAAAGAAATTGCCATTTCTGAGAGTCTGTTCAGAGGTCCGTCAGGGCAGAGCTCTGGAGAGAATCTATGGCGTTACATATCTGCCATTAATGACGAGAGCGTATTTTGTAATGAGGGAGCGTATTTTATAAATCGAGAGCGCGCACTGACCTGATAGCGGGCGTATTTAGTAATGGAGAGTGCGTATAGCTCTGATCGCAGGAGTTTCAATTTCTCGCGAGCGCCTGAATGCAGCACCACCAGCGTGCAAATCCCCCCCTTCCCCCTGTACTGTTTATTTCTTAAATAAAGATATAATTTACTATCTTTAACAGGCTGAAGCTCACATTTATTGAGGTTAAGAGAAAGCCCAGAAGCTTTGAAAATGACTGGATGCTGCTGATGGCTACAGATACTTGAAGCATCTCTGAGAAAGACCAAAACAACGTAATAACAGGAAGCCCCGCCTGTCTGAGCTAAAATTCAGCCAATCAGATCAATCAGAAGAGTTCCCGCCCACCGACTGACAGAAACGCCCACTAAACAGAACGAGCGTAGAGATGAGAAGGGGAGGGGGGGTTTACACGCTCGTGGTAAAGTATTTTAGTAGATTATTTAAAATAATTAAAAGTCTAATGTAAAAATTATTATGAACAAGTTATAGAAAATTAAATTGCTGAAATGTTTGTGTATGTGACAGGATTGTAAATAACTACAGTAAATAAAACTACTTTCTAAATCCTACCAGCTGGCATAACATAGACACAGCATTTACAGTATCAGTGGTATAAAGTACTGTAGCATAAAATAACCAGATAGCATCTGTGTATTGGTTTTGCTTGTTTCTATTTTGTCCTCGTGCACGTCTCCAGATTAGAGGAAGAGGAGTCCCCGTCTCTGCAGCAGGTTGCAGCCAGAATAATCCAGAGGGCCTGGAGAAGATATGTGGTATGTGGAGCTCCTGCAGACTCTGTTCTGCCTCTGTGAAAACTAAAGCATCAACCAAATGTGTTTGCCCCACCAATACCGCAGTGCAGAGAGGTCTTCAGGTATGTCCAGTCTCTGATAAACCAATACCGCCAGCAGGATCCCAAGACAGCCCTGAGGACCGTCAATCCTCGAGAGGTAACAGAGATGATTAAATAAAATGCATATTAAAGAGAATTTAAACCTGGTGTGTGTGTCGCAGGCAGAGCTGCTGGATGGAACGGCTGGCGTGTTCATCAGGTTTCGACTTGGAGGGGTAAGCGTTGAGGAAATTACTCCACAAGTGTGTGAATCTAAACACTTGACTAACATCAAGGTTTTACCTGTGTGTCCAGGTCACTTTTCCTCCTAATATCTACTACAAGATCTTTACCTTTCGGCCTGTTGTGGATCTGTGTGCAAGCAGCCCAAGGGACTACACAAAGCAGGGGAGAAGGACTAACAGTGGCTGGGGCAATAACCAGGACCGAGCTGGTTGGTACCAGCGAAAGGAGAACAACAGCTGGAGATTGTACTGTTCCAAGGTGAAGAACAAAGGTCTTTTTCTGCTCTGGTGCATGTGAGATGAGACAAATCTGTTCAACATAAAGCATGAGCCTTATTTTCTGTTTATTTTTCTGCCTCCGACAGTCTGTGTGCACAAACAAACCCATAGAGATCGGTGCTGACAAAAATATTAACTTCCATTATTCAAGGCTGCAGCGGAGGCAGGATGTGGCCAAGTGGAGGAAACGGAGGAAAATAGGGTGGCTGAAGAAGATGTGAGCGATATAAATGAGATATTTGATCTGTAAAGGTACCGCTGCAGCGTCAGCGGCCATTTTGGTTTGTTTCTAATGGCGTCCACCCTGGCAGGAAGGTTTCCATCTAGCTGCATTTCTGGATGTTTTCCTTATGAATGAAAATGTTTTGATAAATAAGAGATATATAGAGTACCATTTAAAATTTTGGACACGCTTTCCCACTGATTCTGATAGGAAACTAAGTATAGATAAATTTAATTCCAGGTTTATTCTTCTGGTAGAACAGCCTGTACTCCTGAGGAAACGCTGAAAGTCGTTTTTTTCTGTGTTCGACGACACTAGGAAACAAAATCAGACATTTTGACCAACAGTTTATGAAGTTAAATGTTCTTTTACTGCAGCTTGTGAGGTTGTATGAATGCGTGCTGCAGCTTCTTTGCTTTATAAGATCAAATCCAGTTTTCCTGTCAGACGACTTCTGCAGGATTGAAAAAGTGCTTTAATGATTTGAGGCGTATCATTAATTAATTAATAATACTGTCAGACATCATGATTCTCTTTAAAAGACACACCCTGTCTCCTACATGCAGGTATGACCGAGGACGCCTCGCAGAAGAAGGAAACGTGGAGACTGTGTTAAAAGACTCTGCTCAGGAAGTCATGAACAACTTTGAGGTGAAAGATGAAGATGAGATACTGGATTGGGAGCTGGATGAACTTCTGGCCTGGACTGACACACTCAACTTTGATGAGTATGTTCATGCAAAGTGTGGTTTTTTTTCTTAGTATATAGATTTAATCTTGTTTTGGATTTTATTTAGGTGGTTTTTGGTTTGCGTTTGCAGGTACATACAGGAGTGGAAATACCTAGCCTGTAGTTTCTCATCAGAGGTGAGCTGATGTTCCCTAAAGATATTTCAGCGCCGGCTTTTGATATTTGGTTTATATTCATTTTTTCTTTTCTCTTGTTATATCTTCTTCCCCGTAGATTTTCACTGAAGTCCACTCATGTTAGAGCCATGTGATGTGTTTGAAGAAAGCGCAAATGCAGAACATACCACAAACAACTGTACTGACTCTTTCTACATTGTGTATCTGAAACTACTGAAACTACAATAAAAACTGAAACTACAAATATAAAGGTTTTTCATTCTCTTCATGTGTCATATTTTTATCACAGCACATCACTGAGGTTTAACTGTTTAAATTAGTTGGACTTTACCTCAGAGTAAAGTCCAACTTCCAGTTGCAGCACGCATCAAATTCAAAGCTTATTTCTGGGCTACAAAACAATAACTCAAACAGCTCCTGTCTACTCTGATCCAGAGCTACACGTCCTCTCCACAGCTACGCTCAACCAATGAAAGACACCTTGCGTTACCACCAATATGTGGGGCTAAATCACTAGCTAGACACTTCTCCTCTAGTGGTGAAACAAACTGCCAAACTCTGGTCTGCAGAGACTAATTTTAAGAACAAGCTAAAGACTCAGCTGTTCAAAGATCATAAATATATATACAAAAAAAGTTGGATAAAGGTGTCTACTAATAAATGCGTTTATATAGAATATAATAGAACAGGATAGAATGTAGGAAAAAAAAACATTCGTAAAAGAGGGGGCACCCGGATTTGAACCGGGGACCTCTTGATCTGCAGTCAAATGCTCTACCACTGAGCTATACCCCCTGACGAAGAACCAAACGGACCATATTAGTATATCTCACTTTTCTCAGACGTTTGTTGAACTTCATTCTTTTCTTAGAATATTATTACGTAAGGTAATTCTTGATAGTCGCAGATGATATCGGATGATTTACCAGTGATTTGTAGGTCAAGACATTTATATTTATATTTTATATAACCTCTTTAACCGGATAGTACGTCATCTGTATGCGACACAACCGGATATTTCAGTGTATCAAAAGGAAAGTAAGAAACGCTCCATAATGGTATGGTGATGTGTTTTAATTCTTTATTATACATTTTTCAGTCTATGCTGCACTTCTGAAAGCCTACCCATTTTCTCCGACTCTCTAAAGTATTATATACTTTTACAAACCATCTGAAACTGTGTCTTTCCGAGCAGTGAAGCTTACTTGTTAATATGATTAGTCACTTGAGCTAATGCTAGTTAGCGCGAAGCTTAGCATCGTAGTTCAGTGAACGTTGTGAAAAAGTAATCATTGCTAATTGTTTATATATATATATATATATTTAATACTATTCCTCTTAAATGTAAACGATGGACACGTCTTTCGTCTGTGTGTTACAGAACAGCAGAGGACTCCGCTCTCAGCTCAAAGACAGCGTTCCTGTTGCCGGACTGTGTCCGCAGGGAGCTTACGGAGTGCAGGACTCATTGAGAAGCGGGTGAGTAACTTATCAGAAATGCTGTAACTGACTATAAATCAATAAAGTTCTGTTGCCATAACAGTTGAAAATTTAACCTAAATAAATGTACATGATGGTTATGTTCTGCATATAACAGCTTTACCAGTGTAAAGAATGAGCTTCTTCCAAGCCACCCGCTGGAGCTGTCAGAAAAAAATGTAAGTTTTCTGTATTAAAAGCTCTTCCTTCCTTTTTAATTGTGTTTCTGATAAGACTGAATTAAATTAAGTTCACATTTTGCTGCTTTTTTTTTTTTTTTTTTTTTACTATTGAGACCCACATACCTTACCTAAAATACTCATTGCTCATTGCATACTCATGCTAAAGGTACTATTTCACAAACTATTTCTAAGAACATTAATAACAATTGTTTAATATAATTACTTTGAATAAATATGTTTGTTAAACTGCAAAGAAATGTGATGTCTTTTTAGATGAGAATATTTTGTAGTTTTTCTGAATCAACAACATACTTTCAAAGTCCATGACTATGATCTTGCATAAAGGAAATACATGCTCAACTGGGTTTTCTCCAGTTACCCCGACTTCATCCCACCTTCCAAAGACATGCATTTGTCATACTGCAATGTCTCTTGGAGTGAATATGAGCCTGACTGATAGTCTCTATGCTTCTCCATGGTATTGAAATAAATGAGTTTGTTAAAACCACAAGATAAACAGAAAGTTTTGGTTTCTACAGGCTGCTGATTGCTTTGTGTGTTTCTGTCCAGTTCCAGCTTAACCAGGACAAGATGAATTTTTCAACACTCAGAAACATCCAAGGTCTCCATGCTCCGCTCAAACTGCAGATGGAGTACAGGGCAGCCAGACAGGTATCCGGATTTGACTTCTTTCACACCACGCTTCATTTAACGCTTTTATTTTTAGTCTTAATTTGTGTTTCTGTGCTCCAGATCCAGCGTCTGCCGTTCCTACCCAGTTCCAACCTGACGCTGGACACGCTGCGAGGCAGTGACGAGTCAGTCGGGTTTGAGGACATCCTCAATGGTTTGAGACCCTTTCTTACTTTCGTATACGATTATTTACAAATACATGAAGCCTAACGACCACAACGTGTTTGTGTCTCTCTGCAGATCCAGCCCAGAGTGAAATGATGGGTGAGCCACACATGATGGTGGAATACAAACTGGGATTGTTGTGAAAGATGCTGGACTTAGAAACCGCACAAATCCACTCAAAAATTTGCGTTACAGTTTCTGATTATCCATTCCAAAGCAAACCTGGCTACCGGAGACTTTTATTTAGTGATGTTTTCTGCAGGAGGTGGGCCTGCATGTGTGTGTGTGCTGATGTAAAACACACAGAAGCTGATCGATGCAGCAGTCACTAAACAAGCATCTGACTGTTTTTTGTGATTTATGGTTATGCCTAATAAATAAATCTTCATCCTCTGGGTTTCATTCTCTGTTTAATACTATGGTGGTTAAATTGGTCCTTATTAGAGCTTACACAGCTGAAGGGTTTGCATAGTAAAACGTAGCAGCTGTTAACGTGAATAGGATTCACTGTGATCTGCCAAAGTGAAAGCAGATTTTATTACCTACTTTGCATATACAACTTCAAACCAAAGAGCTGGTTTTCATTTAGTCACTCACTACCATGAATTCATAACAGATCATACACAGAAAGTACTCGCATATCTTGAATTAATGGGTTAAAATGGCAATTTGTAAAATTTACAAGTTTCTTAATTCTCTAAGGTGAGTAACCCACTGATGCAAAGTAAAACCCGATCTGTACAACCTGATGTAGTGACTCATCAAAGTAAAATAGACCCGGATGGTTTAGTTGTAGAGACTTACTGATTTTAACTACTTTATAATTATACATTCATTTATAGTAATTCGCAGGTATTTCAGCTAATGTGTGTTAATGTTTAAAAATGGTAAAAGGCTGGTCAAAGCCGACGGTGAGGAAGGGGTAGAGAAGAAACGTAGAGGTTCTGTAACTCACTGTAGCAATCAATTGTAATCTCACTGCCATCGGACCAACCGCTAAGAAATGGAGGACTCGATCTTATATATGGGCTTGATCTTGTAACAAAGTCTAACTTATGGTTTAACTTTTAAGATCATGGGCATTATGTGAATATACATCAAAATAAATTACAGACACGTCCAACAAAAGTCTCCATAAATGTCTGCAAAAACGATAATGTTGGATTTAAAGCATTTCAGACGCTGCTAGGCACTCTGGGAAATAAACCATGTGACCAGAAGAGGTGCGTGACATCAGCAAACACGCATGCGCGGTTTAGCACAGTCGCTTTGATTCTGTATGTTATGAAGGTAAGAGTGATGTACTCTGACATAAAATCATAAATGTCAACTTGGACAGTTTTTTATTTTTATATTTTGTGTCAGTGCTACAAGTTCATTTAGAAATGTAAAAATTAGGCTACAATGGCTTTACAGGGGGTTAAAAAGAAGTATGAGTTAAAACAAGCTATGTATGTGTCTAAATTTACTTTGATTAAATAAATAAAAAATAAATTATCTCTGTAGAGCAGATAATAATCAATGTTTAAGTTTTTTTTTATTAACGTTCACCATAACATTATTTTCTATACAATCATTAAAATATTAGAAGTTGTAAAGCAAAAAGGCTTCTTATTGTAAATATTAATTAAAAAGGTTCAGTAAATGTGAGCTGTTTCAACATTTGTTGCATTCAAGTTATATTTATTATAGATCATCGATTTGTAGGTTAATTAATTTTAACGTATTTACTAATACGTTTATGCTTATAAGTAGCTCAGATGCTTTTCAGGAAACAGGTCATTTGTAACAAATTCAAGTAAAGAAACAAAAAGATAACTAGCAAGTTTTTTTACATGAAAGTTTTAAGTGTTAACTTTTATTTGAAAAAAAAACTTCTTTTATTGATATAACAGGTAGATTTTAGCTTCGGATCTTGGATTACTTCTGTCCTTCCAGGATAAACCAGTAATCGCCTGTTTGCTGATGCATCTCTACAAAAACCTATCGACGGATGAAAAATTTATGTAAAACTCTCCTTTGGGAAATGCTGAATCAGTGTTTCTCAACATAAACAACTTACACTTTCAAGCTGCTTTGATCATCTTATTTGAGTCGACAGCCTGAAGGCACATCACGCCTCACAAACATGCCGCTGCAGTTGGTGTGAAGTTAAATGCTGGGTGTTTCTCAGCCTCGCAGAGCAGGAATTCCTCCTCTGCATGTTAACAACCACGCATAAATGCTCAGGAAAAAAAGCTGCTCATCTGAATGGGAACACTGAAAGACTACAAGAACTTGTGCATTAATGCCGAACACTTTCATCTTTAACATTTTTAAATCCCAGAGCTTTATTTTGCTCCTTTCTATGTAAAAATGAACGTAGAAGCTCAACTCTGAGAGTAAGAGTAGTTATAGCACCATAAAGAGAAACATAACAAAACTTATTAATGGTGTAGAAATTACAATTCTCTTGTCTTTCAGGAGAAAAAAAATGAGCATTGAAACAAGAATTCTTTCATATTTACACCTTATATTTACAGTTATTTGTGCAACTGACCAACTCATCTTATCTTTTGGGCCTCTGTGCATTCGACTCCTTTTTGGACATTTTAAGCTACTTAACTGTGCCAAAGTTTAAGAATAGACAACTTTTTTTTTATTTATGTTTAGGTCAAAATAGAGGGTTCTTACTTACATAAGGATTTTCTCCACTGTGAGATAAATAAAATCTAAGTCATTTTGTTTGATAAATAATTGTGTTAACAGTGTTGACTGAGTGTCAATTAAACACTTAAAATAAGGATAAATAAACCCATAAATGTGTTGCAAATGCTGTCACTTCTATTCTTTAGTTGACTAAAGCACAGTCAGAAATAGAGAACTTTTGTTGATCTAAATGGCAGAGCTAAACTGTTCTAAAGATTTCAAGTCATTAACACTAGCTAGCTAGCTAGCTAACCAGTTAGCTCCCACCAGAGAAGGAAATCTCACTGGGATGCCAGATTATCAACATGCAGGAAAATATTCATGTGATAAAGAAGTAAAAAAATCTTTATGCTCTTTAGCAGACACATCCCAGCATCTCCCAGCAGCAAATATTCCTCCTTTTCTTGGTATTTTTTTAAATTTCTGTTGTTAATGACAAACTATATGAGTTTTTTTCTTTTTAATCCTATCACACACCATAAATGATGGCTTTCATCAGTAATACAGACTTGCATTAATCTGGTGTAATAATAATGAAAGGGTAACTGCAACATGACAATAAACTGTTACAGAAAAGGGACATAATATGTGCTCCTGATTTCCAGCATGAATTATCAGGATAGTTGTTTATGTTCACTCTTCAACCACAAGATGGCAATATGAATCCACTCCATTTATCCCTCAGTCCTTTTCTAACCTACTTTCTGATCCAGAAGACTTTAATATGTCCTGTTCTGGTGGAGGTTCAGTGTTAAAAGCAGCATAACTAGGAGATGCTAAAGGTTGGACATGCTGGCCACTCATAATCCTCTTTGCTGAGCAGCTGGAAGCTAATATATATATATATACTGTATATTATTCCAATGGGAATCCAGCCTGAATGTGATGCAGAGTTCATGCACGAGTAAATTACAGTACACAGATGTGACGATACTTTACATTACAAACTTCTACAGAGTAATCAAGAATAGTTCATTCTGTGTGCAAGCTCTGAAACTGCTGAATGATTTAATACTGTTCATTTTAATCACACCTAAATTCACTGTAATCATGAAACAGTTGTTTCTGCGGGGATCTTTACCACCCATTTTGTTTGTGAAAGCGCTCATATGACATATACCAGGGCCTTTTTTACCACCATTGTTGTGGATATTCTGTATAAGAATAAAACAATCTTGGTAATGTGCTCTGTAAATACTGTGTTATAGAGACTTTCTCTGCAATATAAATCTCTCCACATCGTAATTCACAGAAATTTATTATGACTGCTGGGTGGACAATGCCATACTGGTCTATAATTGAGAAGAGATATAAACAAACAGGTAAAGATTATAAATTGACCTTTATATTGTTGATCTTTGATACAGTCTGGGATTATTGTCTGTAATGATGTACGCCAGGACATTTATTTGGGGAACGTAATTATTGACCTTTCAATTGAAGAATATGGGAGGTGTAACCGTTGGAAAACAGTTTCATGGACAAACAAGGTTAGCTAATGCTAGCATGTTAGCTAAGGAAACCACAGAAGTATCCAATTAGCATTAGCTTTAAGCTAAAAGCTAAGTTGCTTTAGCTGTTCTGTGTTTAGCTCGTGAAACTTTAGCTGAATAGTTTTGACCCGATTGGATGGTGACGTGTCAATCAAACTTAACTACCATTTGTCCCGCCCCTCCACCCCTTCGGGAACAATGGCTGTTTCTCAATTCAGAGACTGCACACTTCTAAGTACGCAGACTACGTAGTCCGCAAAGTGTCCTTCGCA
>JBAMIG010000019.1:15136418-15146857 GCA_037177335.1 Kiunga ballochi
GAAGTCTGGGCTTCCCTCCTTGAGCTGCTGCCCCCGCGACCCGACCTCGGATAAGCGGCAGAAGATGGATGGATGATGTATAGTGGATATGTTTAACTTTAAAATGCAACAAAGAGCCAGTTCCTCACTAAGTCATTAGAGGAACTATTAGCTCTGCTAGCTGCTAGCTCTGCTAGAAGATTTAAAGGTTGCAAGGCCGTAGAGAATGTGAACAAGATAGATGAGCTATCCGTACTGTACAACCAGCGAATCTACCAGAAGAGTAATTTGATAATCTTTACGGAAACATGGCTAAACCACCTTGTACTGAATGCTAACATGGACTTGCTGGGATTTACTGCTGTGAGAGTCGACAGAGACACCAAAGCGAGTTGAAAAAGTAAAGATTGGGGACTCATCATGTATGTCAACAATCACTGGTGTAATCCAAGACATATCTCCATAAAGACAGTCTTGTGTTGGTCATGTTGTCAAACTGCTAGCTGTTAGCCGGCAGCCATGCTATCTGCCAGCTGTTAGCCTGCAGCCATACTATCTACTAGTTGTTAGCCTGCAGCCATACTATCTGCTAGCTGTTAGCCTGCAGCTATGCTATCTGCCAGCTGTTAGCCTGCAGCCATACTATCTACTAGCTGTTAGCCTGCAGCCATACTATCTACTAGCTGTTAGCTTGCAGCTATACTGTCTGCCAGCTGTTAGCCTGCTGCCATACTATCTACTAGCTGTTAGCCTGCAGCCATACTATCTACTAGCTGTTAGCTTGCAGCTATACTGTCTGCTAGCTGTTAGTCTGCAGCCTTGCTATCTGCCAGCTGTTAGCCTGCAGCCATACTATCTGCTAGCTGTTAGCTTGCAGCCTTGCTATCTGCTAGCTGTTAGTCTGCAGCCATGCTACCTGCTAGCTGTTAGCCTGCAGCCGTACTGTCTCCTGAGGGAGTTCAGTCATGTGATCACCATCTGTGTTTACATTCTCTGAAAGCGGACGCAGCCACTGCAGATGAGAAGATCCACTCTGTCACAGCCAGGCTGCAGACTCATAACCTATTCTATGTGTTTATATTTGTTCTTTTCTATTGAAGATTCTTCCTTTGTTGTCCTAATGTATAAGCTGCTGGAAACCAAAGTTCCCTGATGGAGTCATCCCAAAGGGATCAATAAAGTTGATAAAGACCTGTTAAAAGATAGATGACCCAATATGCATCTTTCTGACACTGGAGGATGTTTATGTACTTATTATATTCTTTTTATTATACATGAGATAGAACAAAAATGGACTTACTTTCCCCAACATTATGTGCTGACCTGTCCTTATCAAGCACAAACATCAACAGCAGTGACTACATTCTTCCTCCACAACTGAACCACTGCCAATAAAACCAATCAGAGCGTGGAGAGACCCCCTCCAGCCACCGAGAAGTGGTGGGAGGAGAAGAGAGGATGGAGAAAGGCAGGAGGAGGCAAATGAAGCGGTGGAGGAGGAAAAAGTCTTTAAGTCACACTTAAAGCCTCTCAAGGACACCAGAATTCCTCCAAGGCACAGCGCTTAGTTTAGAGAAACTTCCAGATGGCAGTTCAGCACATGACGACAAACACAGTAATCAAAAAAGAGGAATTATCTTGAACGTGTTAAAAAGCATAACATGTATTTTGAGAAAGCAAACTGGTAAGTTGACAAGGAGCGGCGTTTTTAGGGCACAGCAGGAGGCGTGCCTCTGCTCCGTACCCTTGGCTCACTGCTGCTTTCCGTCCTTCACATATCCACGGGTTGCCATGAAATGTGTTTGTATCCCAGTCAGAAACAGTCACACACCCTCCTTTTAAGTCCTTCACACTCTGGAAAATGCATGTTTCACGTGAAATGGTGTTGATCCATCTCATACGATGATTATTTCAACCTGAAACACCATTGGGACTCTATACTATAATTTTTTTAATCCTATTTTTTACTGATATTTTATTTATTAGATACACCTGCTAAAACACAAAATCCTTATTAGCCAATCACATGACAGCAACTCACTGCATTTGGTAATGTACAGTCAAGATGCCAAAACTCAGATAGAGCATCAGAATGAGGAAGAAGGAGGATTTAAGTAACTTTAAACGTGCCGTGGATGGACAGAACTTTTAGGGTTGCACAATGTTTATTGGAGCGATGAAATATCTGCCCATTTAAAAAAAACCTTTCAGTCAGATAGCTACATTTTTACAATACAAATCCCTGATAATACATTTAAATTTGGGTTTATTTTAAGGAGGAAACGCAGCACTAAAACAGGCAAAGACACGCAGGTTATGTGTCACTGACAGACTGATAATGAACACATGGTTGTTTTAGCAGGAGATAAAATAGTATAGATTTCAAGTATTAAAACAACAAATTTATTAAGTCACCAGAAAAATCACAGTAAAGCCCAATGGAGAAAAATACAAAGCTGCTGTGGTAGCAGCTAGCTTTAGCCGCTACCTTTAGCAGCTAGCGGCATTAAAACAATAACACAAAGGGTCAATGTATCCATTCAGAATGCTGTAAAACGTTTTAAGAGACAGCATAAAGTTAACAGAAATAACCTAATGTTTGAGGATTCACTTTATTTTATATGTTATCTTTTACATTTTATAATTGACTAATACAGTATGCCAGTACAGTACTACATTTAATTCCTATTCAAACACATACTTTGGAGATAAGCTGTTGATCTGTTACAAAATTTTTAAAGGAGGCACTTTGTTGATTGAATGACCACATTTTTGGGCTATGACATGAAAAAGATAAACATTGGAAAGTTCTTTTTATGTTACAGATACACCATCCAATGCAGGGTTGCAGGAACTGGAGAGTATCCCTGTTAGCAGAGGGGAGGGTACACCCTGGAAAGGGCCGCCTGACAATCAGGACGATTTGAATTTTAAGTTTATTTAAAATCACAATGATGTGTGAAAAATCCACGCCTGGGGACAATCTGCCTAACACACTCATCAGGCATAATCATTTGCATTTAAAAACACTTCATGGAGTCAGCTTCATCAGCCTGTATTGATATTTGGAAAGCCACCTTAGAGGCGTATTTGTGCTGGAAAGTGGACTGGGCAGACTGGTGTATGGGCCTATAAAACGTTGCTGACCTCTAAAGCCTCAAAGGTCAACACGCTACATGAGTTTTACACACATGCAAGTACACTGAGAGTTAAACCCTCATGCAGGAAATGCTCCTCCTCCTCTTCCTTCCTCTGGGCTCCATACATGCACACACACCTGGGTTTCATGCCAGTGGATGCTATAATAATTCACAGATGCATCCGTATCCACGTTGCATTGTGTTTAATCCTATTGGATATTACGTGTGCACAGTCAGGACTTCTCTAAATGCTTATTGAACAATGTGCTGATTGGATTGATTCGATGAATTTCTATAAAGTAGCAGCTGAAGTGACACTTTGTTTAAAGAGATGGATGTTTTAGCTTTAAGCTCTGTCAGTGTGGACGTGATGCAAGCTCTCTGCAGAAATGTTGTCTGGTTTGACTGCAGGCTTGTCAGACTATCTTCATGAAACAGTAATATGAGCAGATCGTGGCTCATGCCTATCATGTCTGTTCTTCATGGAAGCTGTGGATTGTCTCATCGTGCAGCCGATTTGTCCCTCTCAATGCAGCTTCTACGTCCTTTGGTGAGCTCTGGCTTTCCGTTTCTACTCACAGATTTAGTTTTTCTTTGTTTGTCTCCTGTTGGCTCGCTGTGGGTGTCGAGCTGTTATTCTGATCACATTTTAACTCCTCCAAAAACTCAGCATCTCCTCAGCGCCTCCAGGCTGTTCTAACCCAGTTTTAGGCCGACCCACACACAGAGCTCCACTATGTCCGTTCCTTTTATTCACTCTGGCATCAGGTTACGCTTTATTATTGATGATTCTGTACCAGATTGTAGCTTGTTTCAAACACTGATTGCATGAAAGTATCAATGCTTTTGTGATATAATAACAATAATATTAATAACTGTAGCTGTTTATTATCCTGTGAGAAACTTCTTGTTATAGTTTGTCAACAAAGAAACATTAAACCCATTTATCAATATATGTCTCCCGCAGACATGTTTGTTTTCCAGCTGTTGTGTTTTCTAGTTTCTACCTGAATCAGTCTATTCGTTTTGAACTGTAAACAGCAAATAAAACCTTCCTTCCTGCTTTATTAATGACACTCAGTTTCATAGTAGTAAAAATAAGCTGTATTTATTAATTTATCTTTTGCTGTTACTTCCATAATCACATCAATTTTCTGGAAATTTGCAAACAATATGTTGATTAATAAATGTGTTGATAGATAAATAACTTATTTGCATCTACGAGCGCGCACACAAACGCACATGTATGTATGTGTATATGTTTGCACTTCTGTGATGACAAAAAACATGTAGATTTAACAAACTGCAGTTAGCAAAGGGCTAAATTAGTGTAAAAATTAAACAGGTCACAGCAGGAGCCCTCAGTGGTAGAGGGGGAACTACTGCCTCGGTAGTTTCCACCATCAGCAGTCTACATTATGGAGCACAGCTTCAGCACACTGATTCGATACCTCCATGAGCCACAACACGCCAGAGCCTCAGCGAGTCATCGCTGCCTTTAACTGTCACAAAACAACTTCAAGATGGTGTTCCATGTAACATGTTGCCGCATATTTACAGTGATTCTTTCAACCACCTCCAGATCTCTAGTTCCAACAGGAGACGTCAGAGACAGACTGAAGAGTTTCTCTGTATAAATACTAGTTTGTACAAACATCCATCCATTCATCTATTTTCTACCGCTTTATCCCTAACGGGGTCGCGGGGGGGGGGCTGGAGCCTATCCCAGCTGTCAACGGGCAAGAGGCAGGGTACACCCTGGACAGGTCGTTTGTACAAACATCAAACCTTTTATTAATATAATAAATAAAGTGTTCATAAATAGAATAAAATCATGTTAAAACCAGCAAATAAAACAGAACATATTGTTAGAATTGTTACATTGTTTACAGTGTGATGTTAAAACTATTTATTTCCTGCTATGGCAGCAACCCACCTTGTAATGTCATGTTCGCTTGGTGTCATCCTGTGGTCACACATTACCAAGTCAGAGCAGCAATTTGTTAACATTTACCAATAATGTGTCCATACTGTGCACCTTACCCACATAAATCCAGTAATTATGATGCTGTGCTTTATGGCAGGATGTCATTATAATCACTCCGAAGGTTCAAGCAAAATTATTTTAGTTTAAAATGATTCGTCTTACGTGTTTTATATCAATAAAGGTGCTTCTCATTACCATCATATTTGATCCATTTCCTATATATAAGAAACCCACATTAACACGATTCATGTTCTAAATATGTCCCAAGACGAGCCACATAAAATATGATTGTTTTTTGTTTTCAAATGATGCTAAATTAAAATCATATAGAGTTTTACTCTGATCTCTTCTTTATGTTGTTTTAGTATTAAATTTAATGCATCCATCCATTTTCCCCACTTATCCTGAGTCATGTTAGCAGGAGCAGCAGCTTTAGGAGTGAAGTCCAAACTTTCATCCTCCCAGCCACATTTGCCATCTCACCAGGGGGTGATCCTGATGTGTTCCCAGGCGTTCCCAAGAGACAATCTCTCCAGGGTGCCCTGGGTCTCCCCTCGCAGCGATATGCCCAGATCACCTCACCAGAGAGGCATTCAGGAGGCATCCAACCAGATGGCCAAACCACCTCATCTGATTCCTCTCAATGGCCCATCTCTAAGGAAGACACCGGCCACCCCGCAGAGGAAACTTATTTCAGTCGCCTGGATTTGCAATCTCATTCTTTCAATTACTACTTACAGCTCGTGACCAAAGACATTGAGTGACTGGTAAATCGAGAGCTTTGCTTACCTAGTAGCTCCTTCTTTATTGACAGACAAGCGCAGCCTATTTACCTGTCGATCTAACGCTCCATTCTCACCTTACTCTGAACAAGACCCTGAGATACTTGAACTCCTCCACTTGGGGCAGGACCTTATCCCTCACCCTTAGAGGACACTCCACCCTTTCCCACTGAAGACCATTGTCTCAGATTTGGAGGTGTGGACCCTCATCCCACTTTGAATTGCTAATTCTGATCATGACCAGATGAAGCTAACAGAACCACATCATCTGCAAAAAGGAGAAACCCGATCTTGAGACCACAAAACTGGATGCCCTCCACACCTTGGCTGCGCCTAGAAATTCTGTCCATAAAAGTTATAGACAGAATCAGAGAGTCCAACCCTCATTGGAAATTAATCTGATTTAGTTCGGACTAAGCTCATACAAAGACTGGACAGCTTCGGAGTGGTCATGTCTCCCAATCACACCCCTCCAGGTCTGACTGTTGTCGCTCACACAAGTATTGAAGTCTCCCTGGAGGATAAGTGAGGGAGGGAGCTCTCTCTCTTCTTTTCCCCGTTAAGGAAAATGGGTGTGTACTCTCCGCTGCCGCTCGGTGCATAAGCACAGACAACAGTCAAGACTCGTCCCTCCGCCGGAAGGCGGAGTGAGGCTACCCTCTCATTCACCGAGGTAAACCTCAACCTACAAGCACCAAGCCAGGGTCTATTATTACCTCCACACTTTCTTGGTGCCTCTCACCGAGGACAATGCCAAAGTGGAAGAAGGTCCAAGCCTTCTCTAGGAAACTGGTTGGGCTATGTGTTGAGGTGAGTTCAACATTACACACCAGCTCAGGCTCCTTCCCCACTAAAGAGAGGTGACGCTCCACGTCCATAAAGCCAGCTTCTGCAGCTACACACACACAAACACCTACACACACACAGGTGGTGAGATCACAAGACGCAATACCACCTGATTGTTAAACAAACATGTTCTATGCAATTTATTTAAAAAGAATAGCGAGCACATAGCACACATTTCTTCTTCGTTTTGATGATGCTGGATAATCGCGTGACCTCTGTGTTCATCCATCCATCCATCCATTTTCTACCGCTTTGTCCCTAATGGGGTCGCGGGGGGGGCTGGAGCCTATCGCCATCCGGGCGAGAATAGGGTACACCCTGGACAGGTCCCCTGTGTTTATACTGAATAATTTTTATTAAGCTTTATGAGCCATAACAGCCAGAAAAATATTATTACAGAGTTTATGAAGCTGGGGGTGTTTGTCAACAGAAGCCTTGTGACAAAAGCCCTTAAACTGGATAATATCAGCTTCTAGTAAAAAATGCCCTTTACGATGACACGGCCTGAGAAAAGCAGCTCCAGCCGGGTAGCATCTGTGAAAAGCTGTGTGCAGAGGAAAGAAAGAGGGACCGGACCCCTTACTATGTATTACTTCAGTGACTCACTTCCGTTGTTGCCATGACTTTTATGCAAATGTATACTTACCTCATCAGAGACGTCAATAAAACTTTGAGTCAGAACATCTGATGCGCCAAGAAAAAACGAGCACGCCACAAATGCAGCAGCAATGTCTGCAGAGGAAAGAACTTCCATGTAGGCTTGATTTATATTCTTTCTGGTGCCTTATGGACTAATCAGGCCTCTTCAACAGAATTCACACTTTGGTTAGGAGACATAAAAGACCCTCACGCCACTTTAAATTCCTTTATGAGATATTTTACAGCTTTAATGGCAGAAATGGATGGTTGTCTGCCAACAGAGTAGCAGTCTGCTGTGGTTTAATTGTCAGTAATATAACCTCACTTACAGCTGCAGAACGGTGCGTACGTTTCCCATTATGTTGAATAAATTACAGCACATGAAAACTGGGTCGCTTCAGCACCTAAACTCTACTAACGGCGATGTGCCAGTTTATAGGTTTAAGGTTTATCATGGGATAGAAATGTTGTAAACACCAATTACATTTTCCATCCTAAACTTTACACTTTATTTATAAAGAGCTTTTTCTGCCACAGGCAACACAAACTGGTGTACATGATAAAATCAATTAAATAAAAACACACAAAAAAACACACAAAAAGACAACATAGCAATATTAAACTCCCCCTTATTAGACACACATAGAAAGACACCGCCACTCCCTAATGTCTGCTGTCTCTCTAACTGCAACTAGTAATATATTAGTGAATAAAAACTAAAAGACAATTAAAAACATTTGGACCGATTCTGATGTTGATGTGAGGAAAAGAACTAGTCACAACAATCATCCAGCACAGGTCAAGGCAGGCTGGGTCCATCAACTACCTGTTAGCGTGCAGCCATACTATCTGCTAGCTGTTAGTTTGCACCCATACTACCTGCTAACTGTTAGCGTGCAGCCATACTATCTGCTAGCTATTAGCCTGCAGCCATGCTATCTGCTAGCTGTTAGCCTGCAGCCATACTATCTACTACCTGTTAACATGCAGCCATACTATCTGCTAGCTGTTAGCCTGCAGCAATACTACCTGCTGGCTGTTAGCCTGCAGCCATGCTATCTGCTAGCTCTTAGCCTGCAGCTATACTATCAACTAACTGTTAGTCTGCAGCCATACTATCTGCTAGCTGTTTGCGTGCAGCTATACTATCTGCAAGCTGTTTACATGCAGCCATACTATCTGCTAGCTGTTAGCCTGCAGCAATACTACCTGCTGGCTGTTAGCCTGCAGCCATGCCATCTGCTAGCTGTTAGCCTGCAGCTATACTATTAACTACCTGTTAGCCTGCAGCTATACTATCTGCTAGCTGTTAGCATTCAACCATGCCATCTGCTAGCTGTTAGCCTGCAGGTATAATATCAACTACCTGTTAGCCTGCAGCCATACTATCTGCTAGCTGTTAGCGTGCAGCCATACTATCTGCTAGCTGTTAGTCTGCACCCATACTACCTGCTAACGGTTAGCATGCAGCTATACTATCTGCTAGCTGTTAGTCTGCACCCATACTACCTGCTAACGGTTAGCATGCAGCTATACTATCTGCTAGCTGTTAGCATGCAGCCATACTATCAACTACCTGTTAGCCTGCAGTCACTCAGCACCTATTCTATGTATTTATGTTTGTTCTATTTTAATGAAGATTCATTTTTGTTTTTGTCTAAGCTGCTGTAAAAACCAAATTTGTGACACGCAAAATAAAATGTCAGTTATACTGTGAATAAATGTCTGTAGCAGCTGCTAAACAAACAAGCTTTAACAAAATTATTTTTACATATTTAAAAATAAATCTTCCTGACAGCCTGACTTCAAATCCCTTTCTTGAAAATCTTAAATGACCCATAGCAAATGTTTTAACACCTGAAGAAATATCACTTTCATTAAAAACACATCATAACAAAAAACCTTTTCCTGCCTCCTTAACTAAAAAATGTACCACCAGAAATCTGCAGCATGCTTTTAAAGAAACCAATGCATCTTTAAAACAGTTCCTGAGGACTGATAAAGCTTCCTGAGTGGGACAGCGATGTGCTAGGCGGGAAAAGGTTACAGGCTTTCATAAAATACCTCTCTAACTGTAAAGTCCAATCCAAATATCTTCCTGTTAGAGGAAAAAGCAGGTTGTAAAGCTGTCCTGTGCATGTAAGCCTCTGCAGCAACAACAAAAAGCTGCTACGATTGATACAAAAGGTCTCTGTCAGTGTGTGAGCATGCATAATACAAGGACACTGCGGCATTATTATAACTTTTTATCTAGAGCAGCAGTAGATTGCATGCTTTCTCCATGTGTGCGTGGGTTTCTCTATGTATCCACACGGTTTTTGTTGTCTCCAACACAGCTGACTGGAATTAATGGCAAGAACTTGTTGGAGACATTTGATTTTTTTGAGTTTTGCAAGGAAACTTGCTGCACGAACTGGAGTTTAACCTCAGTGTTATATCAAGTGGTTGCGTGTGTTGGTGCTGGGATGGACTGGTGACCTGTCCTACCCAAGTCCAATCCAAAAGATCTACTATCCTTTTACATGCATTCCTTCTCCAACAAGCCTAAATCAAATGGCTAAATTCCCTTATCAGCTTGTCATCCATGTGCAAGACATATTGATTTGATTGAGAGTGGATTTCCAGGACCAGATTAATCTAATCCGTTAATTTAATAATGCTTCAATTCAGCTTTATTTTGTATAGTGCCACTTTATGACAATATCTTCTCAACTCACTTTACTGATGTCAATTTGAGCCAATTTATAATAAATAGCTATCTAAGGAAAACAAAAACATGGCATCAAATCATGACTTTGACCCAATCTCCCATCCTGAGCTGTCAGTTTGTACGTGAAGATTTTATTGCTCTGATGAATTAAACGCAGTTTAGAAGAACATTATCCGAACGATCTGTGTCAGTTTAAACACATTATTCAGCCAATATTTAGTACCATGTTGAGTGAGTATATAGAGAACAGTGCCCATAGCTTAGGTCCCAGTAAAAGTGATAGGTTTGTTGACAGAGCCATGCACTCATTAAAAACAGCTCTTGATAAAGTAGCTCCATTAAAACTAAAGGTTGTT
>JBAMIG010000019.1:15167165-15179304 GCA_037177335.1 Kiunga ballochi
TGTGTGTGTGTGTGTGTGTGTAAATAGACAAAGGTGTCAACAGCCCCTTGGCGCTACAGTGTGTGTCACTGCCTGACCTGTATACAAGGACTGAAATATGTCAGTGGGGATGGATCTGTGATACTGATGGTACAGGAGGTGTTTAGTGTGTGTGTGTTTGTGTGTGTGTGTTGGGGGCTTTCAAGCTTTGCATAATTTTGTAGATTTAAATTATAATGCTCATGTCGTTACTTTTCTGCATTTTTTTAAACTGCTGACTTGAAGTAATTCATAAAGTTTAATTTCTTTAAACGTTTAAGTGCTGCACATAAGAAACAGAGTGAGGGACCATTAAAGTAGATATATGATGCTTTTAAATCATTTTAACATGTAAATCATGAATTTATTGTCTGTATAAAGTAGAAGCACAATGCTTTGGTCTGAATTCCTGCTTATTCTCGCTCCACACACACCTTATAACCCTGTTATGAGGTGCGTCTTCAGAGCGACTCGTTTTGGTGCCGTCTCTTTAAATGTGAATGAGCCATGTTAAGCCCCGCCCCCCTCCAGGTCACAGGAAGTTCAACTCTACACTATTCCGCCATGTTTGTAGCCTGAAAGCTCCCGGCAGAGAAACATTTTATTGGTAAGTTTATTATAATTGTCAACGTATCAGATTCACCACATTGATTACCTGGAAGTCCATGACCTTATTAGGCAGCAAATACTGTGATGTACAAATTAAACAGACTAAAAATCTGACCGCAAAGAATATGAAGATATATGTGCAGCATCAGGAGAAAATGCATTTACATTTTCTGCATTTACACAGTTAGAAGTGCACAAAAAGATGTATTTAAAGGCAAAAGAAATACAATGTGCATATGTTCCTTTTAAAACCATTTTAAGGTAACAAAAAAGATAAAGAAAGTTACTGTGGTTTAAAGTCTTAAATGTGTCTTTCAAAGCAGGTTATGTGTTTATTTATTCTGGCTGGAATACTACAGTGCTTCCTTTGATATGTTTACAATGACCTAACATCATTTTCATACATGCAATTGATGCTGGTGCACCAATGAGACTTTTCTGTTGCAGCACTGATCTCATAGAACCAGATGATTCCTGCATGCTTACCACGTCCATCCCTTTATGAGGACAGTGCAGTGTCTTCTGATGGACACTTCCAGCAGGATGACACACCATGTCACTAAGCTTAAATCAACCTAAACACGACAGGGTTCCCTGCACTCCACTGGGCTCCATGCTCACCAGAGCAGCTTTGGGATGTGGTGGAACAAAAGAGCCTCGTCACGGAGGTGCAGCTGACAAATCTGCTGCAACCGTGGGATGCTGTCATGTCAATACGGAGACAAATCTCTGAGGAGTGTGTCCAACATCTGGTTAAATCGATGTCACCGAGAAACACGGCGCTGGCAGTGGCTTAAGGGCATGACTCGAGCTATATTTGGACACATACTGGACAGCTGTACCTCTGGTTACGCTGGTGGTGTTAAACAGAGTAACGAAACGGTATAGCTACATCTCTGCTGGCATTTTATGACACGTATTTGAATACCAGGCACCCCTAGGGTCCTCATTCTAAGCATGGCGAACAGCCCAGCTTTGTTTTTCACAGATCGTAACGCAGCGAAGGAGACACACAATGTGCAACAGCCCTCCTACCAACACACACATTATGTATGCCAAGATGGCTTTCAGTGTGTGAGCATCTGGAACTGAAACAGATCTTTTAATGCAATTCAGTCATAGTTACACATTTTCAACATTCCTATAGATTATAGAGTCTAGAACACACACACACTTTATCAATACCTGCATTGAATCAGCAGCATGTTGGTAAAGCTTTAAAACCCAGTTTATGGTGGGAAAGGTGGGAAACTTGGTCACTGCAACGGTATAGCAACATGCATGGTTTTCTCATCGGCACCAGAAACTCCACTAGTGGCATATTTAGAAACGCTCCTCTCTGAGTTATTGCTTCCTCCTGAAATCGTACGAAGCATTCAGCCAGA
Organism: Kiunga ballochi; assembly: GCA_037177335.1. Classification (NCBI taxonomy): domain Eukaryota; kingdom Metazoa; phylum Chordata; class Actinopteri; order Atheriniformes; family Pseudomugilidae; genus Kiunga; species Kiunga ballochi. Next base: position 15,169,178 of record JBAMIG010000019.1, read on the forward strand.
CGAGCCTCTTTACGCACATGTCTCACAGTCCGGCTCAGCTGTGGCTGTGAAAATAAACCACCCTACTTGTCCATTCAGGCCAATGTGAAGGGGGTAATGTGGACTTTGTGACGGTTTCTACTTAAAACAAACACACGGACCCCTGTGGCCCTAGTGCCAACCCAAACCCCTTCCCCCGCCTCCTCTTTTCAGGACAGTCTGATGCTTGGTTAACGTCCAGCTATCAGGTTTTATCTTTGCGCAGTGAGTGCATGGTGTGAAACATGCTTGCTAATGCTAATATGCTTACCAGCCTGAGCAGGAATTAACTTTGATTGATATGCCAAAGCGTGAGTGCAGGATGTTGTACTAAATCCAATTAGAGGTCCAGCAGAAACACTACCCTGCAGACAGCAGACGCTTTTGTTCAGAAGTGATCAGTCAACCAAAGATAACTAACCTAACATGCATGTATTGTGGGCAAGAGGGAGCCGGGGAAACCGGAGAGACCCACATATACAAGGTAACAACATGCAAACAGAAAAGCCTTACCATGATATGCACTTTGTGCTACATTCAGTTGTATGAAAAGTGCTATTTAAATAAAGTTTTGATAGACTTTTGTTGGTTTTGTCCGTTCAGAATTTCTGTAGTCAGTTTAGTAAGACTAAGAATTTCAGATGTTTTTTAATCTAATCATGGCCTGTAAATGTTTTCTTGCAAGTATTCTTGTTAATTTGCAAGTGAATATAGATGATATTAGTACAGTAGTGGATTCACAAAGTTGTTTTAATCCCTTTTGTTTGTTCGCACATGCTAACCGCTAGCCTATCAATGGTATTTTCTATTAACGTTAGCCCATCAAACCATTTTGTCAAGGTGTTTTTTCCCTATCACACTACATGTTTTTCAATCAATAATACTTCTTATTGAACTCCATTCCTTCTTTTCATCTCTTTTTACTCAGAGATCTTACATCGCATGATTTCTTCCGCCATCTTTGAAATTGAAATTGAAGTTATCACGCTGAAGTACTGCCCTCTGGTGGACGTTTTCCTAACCAATGGTCATGTTTGATGCAGATTAACCGTTTACATGTGTAAATGGAGTATAAATGAGCTGATGTGGTAAATGGTTTGACAGTTTAAAAGAACAGGGACTGGGTTAACTGGTTTGTAAAGTCTCAAGCCAACTGGAGCAGAGATGTGATGACAGAGTCATAAGAATAAGGCGGGAGGATGGAAAGATAAAGAGAAAACACCTAAATTATGAGTGCAAATGTTGAGGAATAGATCTTTTATTAACGTGCAGGTAAGCATTGTTCCCTGTCTGAGCTGAGTATTATGGTATCTGTCCAGGAGATGTTTTTACACACATTCTTCTCCCTGTATGTTTATTAAAACAGCATCGGATTTGAGTGAAATCTTTCCATCACAGACCTGATCCCAAAACCCTTCAGTTCTCTCATTTTTCTTTTATTCGTTCTGTGTATATGAAGCAGAAACGTCAGAATGGGATTTTCAGCGCTGCAGAGGCCATAAATAAGCAGCAGGAGGGGGCCACATGTGAGGACATGTATACAGTTTGTGTGAGTGCCTTAGCAAGATGCTGTGGTATAGGATATGCCTGAGCGTGAGGACGGGGAAGGGGGTCGCTGGCGAAACCCTCTTTGCTGAAATTGCTTCCAGCTTTAAAGGAAAAGAGGAAATGCCATTCTGGGAGGGGGATCCTCGGTGCCTGTGTTAACATCGTTTCCATTGTTCATGACGGCTGAGTTTAAGTTGAAACACCTGCTGGAGGAAAGCTGGAAAGCTTGTCTTTCTGCTGATTAATTCCCTTTGTCTGAATCAAGTGAACTGAAAACCGTTATCACGTAACGGTGGTGTTTAACCTGCCAGTCCAGGAAGGCAGACACGTCCTATAAGGAATGCAGACTGAACACGTGTTTCACTCAGTCTTTTTGTTCCCAGCTGCTTTATGTTTTTGCAGCTGCAAACAGAGGTGCACGTAGTGAAGCTTCCTAGAAATGGAAAAAAAAAAAAAAGTTGTAAAAAATCACAGTTTTCTAACTTTTGTAAAGAAGAGAGAACTTACACCACACTGGCCGTTAGCACTGGTGAGACACCAGTCCCGAACTGGAGACCAGTTCAGGGTCACTGATGTGGTGGTCCTTCAAGAAGTGGATTTACTCTCAAATTTGTCCCATTTTTCATTCGCCCATCCACCCTTTTTCAGCACAGGTTAATCCACTTCAGGGTGCGAGTGGGCGGAGCCTATCCCAGCAATTAGCATGCTAAAAGTGTTTATACCTGAACACGTCCATCTCAGATGTTTTATTCCATTTTTCTCTAAATCAGCTCAGAAAAGCATTGGTTCAAAAACAGTGTAAGTTAACGATGTTAACAAAGTTGCTGGCTAACTGGACCAGTGTAGCAGCATTAGCTGAGCTGCTGGTGGACGTATACTTGCAGAGATGTTTGCATGTGTAAAAGCTCATTTTAATTTGAATTGCTCGATTCATTACAGGGAAAATTAAGTCAACATGTAAATGGATATTAATATTTTCCTTTAACTGTGACAAACCAGTCCTCATTTTGCATAAAGCAGTTTAACCAGTAAAGGCAGTGATTAAGATCCAACTAGCAGCAGGGTAGGACGGATCATGGCTTCCACGTTTTAGGCCTGAAAATCCAACTGAATAGCACACAGGAGGGTTTAGAAGTGGATATGTGCTACATACCCTGAACTACCCTGTCCTTTTACCCTTTTACTGGGATAAGCTCCTTCCTCACAACCCTAAACTGGTTTAAGCAGTGTGAAAATGGACATTTCCATTGGTGTATATTTTCCCGTACCTGCTGAGTTACTGGTAGCCTTCTTCATTTCTACACTTTAAAGAGCTTCCTAATAAAGATCACGTATCACCATTAACAGTCAAAAACCATCCCAGAATATATTTTTGATAAAAAAAAAACAAACATCTGCAAATAACTAAAAAAACAATGATTTTAGAAAAAAAAAAACTTTCACACACCACAGATCTGCTTATTTCTGCTTTACTCGCAAACATATTTTGTGCGTTTATGCAGAGAAGTAGACTGAAAAGATCCATCCAGGCTGAGAATTCAGAATATATGAAACCAACCACAGTGCAAATGCATTTCTGTGCTGAAGCATATAAAAAGCAGCTGAAAGCCCCCCAAAAAAGCCCCATATGGGAGCTGAAAACATTTCCTGAAATGATGCTGATATAATGAAACTTGCATGTTGTGCATGCTGCACAGCACCAGATGCCGAGCGTGTCAAACGAAGCTGAAACATTTTGGGGCTGTCGTAACTCGTCGCGACAAGCCGAGATGAACGCTCAGAAGAAGCCACGGTTCAGCCGCCCACCACGCCTTATGCGTGCTCGCTGTATCTCGTCATCAACCATTTGGGCCCAGGCTGCATCGCCAGATGGATAAAAGAAAAACCTTTCAGACTGTGAAGGAAAAAATAACATTTTCAAGCTGGCGAGATAAGCAACAGAATGTTTTGACACATCTAAGTGCTTCTTAACCAAATTGGCCATAACAAAAAGGCCCCATTGATGATCATTTTCTACCTTTCTGCAGAATTAATCAGCATGCTTTTAAGAAGTAGGTCATTTATTAAGATGTTTGTTGAAAAATATGCTAAACTTGCAAAGCGGCTCCATAATCTAATGATTCTCTTTTACTTATTCATAAGCAAACCCTTGAATTTGAGTTCTTTCATGAGGTTTGCGACTGAAATGTCTAAACTCAGCTGGAGTCTTTTCCTAATGAGGCTTTTGGGTTATATCACATATAGAGCCAAGAGTTCAAGCATGAATGTGAAACATCTTGATGCTTGTAAAAAGAACATTTAAATGAATGAGTTGCTTACAGTTAATTATAAAAAGCAGAAGTGAATCATGTTCTCTCTTATTATCCTGAATCACTGGTTGGTTCTTTTCCCATCAGAGCAGCTTTGATTATTGGTGTCAGAAATCAAACATATTCTCAGACAAGCTCTCAATTTACCGGTCGCTCTATGTCCCCATCCTCACTTATGGTCATGAGCTGTGGGTCGTGACCAAAAGAATGAGATCCTGGTTACAGGTGGCTGAAATGAGCTTCCTCTGCAGGGTGGCCGGTGTCTCCCTTTGAGATAGGGTGAGAAGCTCAGAGTAGAGCCGCTGCTCCTCTGTTTCAAGAGGAGCCAGATGAGGTGGCTTGGGCATCTGGTTAGGATGCCTCCTGGACGCCTCCCTGGTGAGGTGTTCCAGGCACGTCCCTGTGGGAGGAGACCCCGGGGAAAACCCAGGACACGCTGGACTGATTACATCTTGCAGCTGGTCTGGGAACGCCTCGGGGTCCTCCCAGATGAGCTGGTGACTGTGGCTGGAAAGAGGCTTCTGCCTCTGCAACCCAACTTCGGATAAATTGTAGAGAATGGATGGATGAATAGATATTGCATTATAACGTGAAAGCTTCATTCTAAATACGTGAAACTTATCGCATTATAATGTGATTTCGATATATATATGTGAAACATATTATTCGCTCAGGCAGCAGTTCTGTTTGATCAGCTGCTCATTGTATAATAAAGCCAGAACGTCCTTTAGCTCCCAGTTTGTACACTTCCCAGTAACATGCAACTCCTAACCACTTGATCCACCTCTGGGAAGCTCTGAAACATCCGAAGGTTTGATTTTTAGACCTTTACTCTTATGTTTGGCAGAAGGTCTAAATGGCACACATTCTCAGCACTTAGGAGTAAAATGATGGATAGAAGGCTGCTGCTTGCTGTCACTGAAGTTGTCAGACATGAAGAATATATTTTCTGAAGGCAGCGTTACCCTTAGGGAGCATTATTAACCTCTCTGGCTGTGAACATGAACATGAACAAGTGCATGGTAGCAGATTTCATGGCTATCCGAGTGAGATTAATGCCTCATCAGCATCCTGAAAAATAATCATTAAACATGATTTAAAAAACTAGCTGTGATCTGGTACCGGACAGTTAAAATGTGTCTTGAAGCCCGTTAATGATGGGGAAAATGACGCTGCTGCCTGACTGCTTTGACTTACAGCTTACACGTCTTGACAAACCAGCCTTGAGACGCACAGTAGACTGTCAGGAGCTTTGAGGTCGCTGAGCAGCATCGTTGCAGCTAATTGAGCTAAACTGTACTGAACATGCTAAAGTAGCATTTCCTGCTTTGGCATGAATCGCTTTCTCTGGTAAGTGCAGCGTGACCTCCATGAATATTACACAGTACAGCGAGAGAAGAGGAGGATGCCAATCATTCGGATGGTCCAAGGCAGTTAAGAACCCCCCCCCCCCCCCCATGCCCTCACAGTGACCACTTTTTCTAGGTTTCACAGCACTGGGATGTGACTCCCCCCTTCCCACCCAAAGCACACAATGTTCTGACTGCATAAAGTCCCGTCTCATAACTGGCATCGGATGCAAGCAAGAGCATATTAAGATTTTAATGGTGGCGATTTGGCCTTTCTCTTTTCCTTCAGCTGCTTTCATGCTTTCCGCCTGTGGCGAATGCTACAAACAGTACGGGAGGAAATCTCTTCTTCCTCTTCATCTTTCTGCATATTAACATCCGGTTTATTGTTATTGCTGTCATAGATGCACCGTCATCGTTAAAGTTTCTCTAATAATGATGCACTAGCAGCAGAGATGGCTGCAAGACGGTGTTTCAGCATGTTCTGAGAGCCATTCCCAGTATGCCTGGGAGGGCAGATAAAGAATAATTGAGGAGCAACCTGTTGTTTTATTATCCTTTTCATATTTTTCGGGAAAGAAACTCTGGAAGGCTTTAAGCTCAGACTAATCTAAAATTTTCCACTGAGCTGTGTCTGGCTACTGGCAAGCACTTTGCTGGCTCACTGCATTTAATGTCTGCCTCATGATTTTGTTGGATGAGCTTAAAAATAAGAGGCAAATTGCCAACCATTCCCCTCAAAAGGCTCTTAAAGAAGTTTAGTGATGTCACACAGTGGACAGCAAAAAAAGCTGCTGCTTCCATGTTATCCTATGACCTGTGACATATTATTAAAACACTTTCTCTGTATTAGTGAGCTGATATTTAGCTGTCCGAAGTGAATATCACAACAAAAAACTGAAACACAACCTGTCATTTTGTCAGCCAGTGTGAAACGCTTTCACAATAAAAGCTCAGATTGGAAATGAGACAAATGATACTTTCTGTTAAATCAAGCGACAACCTCTGTAAGAAAAGAGAAGCCTTTGTGAAAGTACGTAAAAAATCTCTGTTCCTCCCTCCACTGTCATGATTTGGATTCTATGGAGGACATGCAGTCACGTGTTTCTGGTTGTTAAAGATGCCAGTTTGGTAGGCATGGGTCGAGTGATAACCACTGAGTAGCTAGCAAATAAGCCTAAACACAATCACACAGCTTATGGCCTAAGTTTTTTTTTATATTCTTTTTCTTCTCTATATAAACAGCTCATTTTCATCAACATTTTTTTTATTAGATCCACCTGTTCAACTCCTTGTGAACACAAATACTTAATAAGCCAATCGCATGGAAGCAACTCAGTGCATTTACTTATGCAGATGTAAAATGACTTCCAGAAGACAAAACTGAGCATCAGAATAAGGAAGAAAGTGGATTTAATCAACTTTAAATGTGGTATAGTTGTTGGTCTGAGTATTGCTGCTGACTGCGTCCATCCCATTACGAGCTCAGTGTACGAGCTCACATCACATCATCTCCACTATCTTTCAATCCACTGTCACCAGATCTCAGTCTAACAGAGCATCTTGGGGATGTGGGGCAACAGGAGATGGTCAGTATAGATGTGCAGCAACTGTTTGATGCTACAAGCCTTACGGAGCTAAATGTTTCCGACACATTGTTGAATTTCTGACACCAAGAATAAAAGCAGCTCTGAAAGGAAAAGAACCAACCAGTGATTCAGGATAGCAAGAAAGAACATGATTAATTTCTGTGGTTTATAATTGACTATAAGCAACTAATTAAATAGATTCTTAATAACCAGGAGCTAATTAAATGCCCTTTTTCCCATTTATATTGATGCCTGAACTCCAGCTGAGTTTAGACATTTCAGTCTCAAACCTCATAATAAAACTCAAATTCAAGGGTTTGTTCATGAATAACTAAAAGAGAATCATTAGATTATGGAGCCGCTTTGCAAGTTTTTTTAAACGAATAACTAAATGATGATTAGCCTCCTTCTTCTGAAAACATGCTGCAGAAAAGATGATTATCAAAAGGGCTGTTTAGTAATATTATCACATCAATAAGGAGCGAAACTTCAGAGGGACGTTTTTAACTCCTCTTTGAGTTCATAACACCCTGAATTAAGACCCGCTACCTGATGAAGTAGCCCATGTTATAACATTTATCCAACCACTGTAATAAAATCTGATGATAAATAATCTAAAATAATCTGGTTTGTTTGATTTTCTTTGGGAAAGAAGCTCTGAAGCTGCGAACATTTAGTTGTTTGACTGGATCAAATAATGTTTTAATCATTTCAAATGCAGCTTCAATAATCCAAACAAAAGCAGTGAGGGGAGTTTTACGTACTGAGACTGTATCACGTACGATACGTCTGGCCATCGGGTTAAGATGAGCTTATGTGATGTAAACACCTGGATGGATCGGGCTCCAGCGCCCCTGTAAATGAAGTTCCACCTTTTCTCTTGGTGATGACGTCTTAACTGGCAAAATCCAGATGTTTGGCCGAGCTTTCAGCTGTCGAGTGAGAAGTTAAAGAAGCCGAGGAGCAAAGCTGACGTCTGCTCAGGCAAGGAGGGGGGGTTTGTTTTTTAACATGACCAGTAATCCAATCCCATCTCCCCCAGTTCCTCCCTTATGGGATTCCTCCTCCAGGCCTCTGTTGTTTTCATTTTGCAACATGCTGAAGTGCATATCATATCAGCAGAGACAGACGTCCTTCGGGTCGTGTTGTACGTGTTGCTGTGATGTGATGATGTCTTCTTTCCCTTGAGGAAGCAGCAGTGAGATACATCAGGCTCTACTGACAGTGCCACATATTCCTGTTACACTGTTTAACATGATCAGAAAAGGAAGACTGAAATGGCATTTATCCTACAACCATTATTAATGTGTTCATCTTCTAGAAATGTCAGCCATCTCCAAGTCGCTCTGCTGGAATGAGATCTGGTGACTGTAGAGGCTGAACTCATCGTCATGGAGATAGTTTAAGCTTTGAGACATGGCGCAACCTCCTGCAGTGCAGAGGATGCTGCACTGTGCTCATAAAGAGTGGACCCATGCTATGTAGGTGCTCAAACTGGGCCAAGGGAATATTCCCCTGGCAGCAACCTGAACCAGAAGCAGAATAGATCCATGCTTTCATGTTTCTCACCAGATCAGCAACGTTTTGCATCTTTTATTGGCCCGTATTGGTGGGTTTGTGTAAATTTCCAGTTCCCAGCTACAGTGATAGCACCTGGTGCTCTGCTGTGGAACATCGGGATGTATTGTGTGTGTTCCCAGATGCCAACCTGCACATCTTGGTTGAAACCAGTTCTTCTCCAACTTCCTCCAACCAGTCCATTCTCCTCTGGATAGTTTTTCTTTTCCAGACCATTCCCTGGAAACCTGTCCTGCAGGTATTCCACGCTTCCCTGCAGAAAGACAACTGATCCAACCTGTTGACGTCTGGAAACGGGCTGTAAAGATGTTTGGGTGTGAACATCCCAGCAAACACTCAAACCGACAACCTTTCTATGATCAGACTCGCTTAAGTCGCTTTCTTCCTCACGCCGATGCGTCAGCAAGTCTTCATACCGTCACCATGATGCACTGAGCTGTTGCCATGCGATTGGCAGATTTTTATGAATTGACCCAATAAAGTTGTTTCCCAAAGACGTGTTTTAACTCCCCATATCAGGTGCAAATAGTATTCTCAATGATGTCTGATGCATGCAACTTTTATTAAATGCACATTTGGGTGCTAGCATGAAAAATCTCTAGTTAGCATGATTAGCATCTATGCTATCTTTGTAAACATGGAGTGTTCATAACATGTATAAATATCCATGTTTGTGTGTCCAAGACCTTAAATAAGTTCATATTCCCTATTTAAATCTTAGTTTATGGTTTATCTCATCATTCAGCATCGGTTTGTTGAACAAAAATAGTTTCACACAGATTTTAAAAAGAATTGATCATCTTCATTTCTCACAAACACAATTTGATTTTCAGGTGCCGGCAGTAAACGTTGCCCTTAAAGCGCCGTATCTCTGCTTTAAACGTTATTTGGTGTGTTTCTGCTACTGGATACAACAAGTCTGTTGTTGTTCATTGATGCTTTTTCTTCTTCTCTGCTTTCAAGCAGATTCTTCTGTTTATAAAAAAAAATAAAATGGGTGCACAGCAAGCCTCCTTTGCCTGCAACGGCTCCATCTGGGCACCAAATGACAAGTCGATGGGGGGTGTAAAATGACCAGACCAGGGTCCCTCCCCAATGTCAGCCAGAACCAGAAACAGATTGCAGTGGGAGGGACGTGTCCTACTTCTGAATGTGAGTAATGCAGAGAGGAGAAAACATGATCTCAATCTAAGAGGCTGTCAGGAATGGAGAAATGGATGATATAACACACACACACACACACACACACACTAGTTTTATCTTCAATACAAACCTGAATCTGCCTGTTAGATTGGGATTTATTTGACCTGCTTTTTAAGTGATCAGTCCATGAAATTAACATTGCAGCTGCAGTTGTGAGCTGCTTTCTAAAAACGGCTTTTTAGAGAATTTTGTGGAAACCATCAAGGTTTCCTGTCTGCACCTGAGAGTTCATGTTGTTTATGTTGCTGTAATTTCCATGCAAGATGTGAAGTCTATGAACATCCACATACTGTAAATTTTCTGTGTTCATTCTTCTTGGTCACATTTAGCATAAAGTCAGTGTTGTGCTGTGTGAGACTTGTGTGTTTTCCACAGGAATGTTTTTTTTCCAAAAATATTTTTCCACATATGAACACATTAAAATTCAGACACTTAAAAAAAATCCTGAGCCAAATCAAAAGCTTTAACCTCAGTTTGTCCAATTACACATTTTCTTTAGTTTATTGTTCAGTATAGTTGGTGCCAAAATTATA
>JBAMIG010000019.1:15198277-15208939 GCA_037177335.1 Kiunga ballochi
ATGAGAAACATTGTGTGATTGGTGGGATGAGAAACATTGTGTGATTGGTGGGATGGGAAACATTGTGTGATTGGTGGTGGGGCTGGATGATATGACCAAAATCTTATATCACAATACATCTTATTTTATATCCTCATAACGATATGCATCCCAATATAAAATTATTTTTATAATTTCATTTAATTCATAGTTTATATAAAATTACTGAGTGGAAATAAAGTTAGAAATGATATACTAAAAATATTAGTATGTACTAAATATTGACTTTATTTAGAAACTTTTTTCCAAGACGTCATCGTCATGGCAACAGCTGCCATTAAACATGTTGCATTAGCCTATTGCAGCGTCTGGATCAGGAGTTTATTATGAGCTCGTTCGCCGCCATGTTGCTTTCACTGCTTTTGCCTGTTGATTTTCTCTGATTTTGTCTTTGTTGTGATTTTTTCACTGGTGATAAAATAAGTTTGTCAGGTTGGAGTTTGTTTTTGAGACCGGGAGCCGATTTACTTTACAGTTAACTGTTGTCTGATTAGCATCAGTCCTTTTGATATCCAATCACATCCATGCATAAGCATATTACTTATATATCGCACATAAAAGCACCTGCAGGGATACCTGCTGCGCTGCAGATGCAGCTTCTCATGGAGGACGCTTTATCCTGCAGTATGTGTTCTTTATGTGTATAGACTTTAAATGTAAACAGTCCATACATCTTCATCCTGCTCACATTTTCACATCATCGCACCAAGACATAAAAATTATATTAACACATTTAATGAACTAATATGGAGGAACGGACAAAAAAATCAAATGCAGAATCAAAATATAAGACAATAAAAGCAGAGATAAACACAAACACTGTGCTGGAGAGAGTTTTATGGAGTAGGCTGCTTTTAGTCGGGGTTTAACAGAGACGTCAGGTTAAAAGACTTCCAGAGCAGCTGATAGCTCTGCTCCCCATGGTGGCGAGATGACGGGAAGCGACAGAAAGATGAAGAGAGGAGGAAGATCTGAGGGAGCAGATCTGGACCAGGGGAGATAAATGAGGAGAGGTGAGGGACGGCATCGAATGATGGAAGTCGATAACGCAGAGGCCAGCAAGGCGATGTGGGGGGACCGACCAGCTGTTGATGTTTTATATTTTAGTAAAGTGTTTGTTACATAATTCTACTTTTATATCCTGCATTTATAACATATTTTACATGAAACTAAAACACCCAAATGTTGTGAGTGGTGTCAGTACTTCATGTGAAAATGACCTGGTTCAGAGTCCGATTCCCGGCCCAACAGGTTTGCAATAAGTACATACACAGACGTAGCTAAACACTGCCGTGTCCACAGCGAGTATATCCCAGGTCTGCAGCATCACACCGTTTCTTCTGCCTTTAACCTGGTGGTGCGACGCGTCTTTAACCACAAACTCGTAGGTAACAAATCTGCCTCCTGCGTAAATCTGTGTAAAGTAGAGTTGGGTTACAAGCTTTACCAGGCAGAGAACTCATGTTCATTACTAGTTATTTTACTGAAAATGTTTCCACACAGAAGCTTTTTCTGGTTGTCTTTGACTTTTATGTGTCTTCTGCTGTTAACAGTCACTTCCAGCCTCCGCAGTAATGAAACCATCACGTAGATGGAAACTAAGAGGTGAACAGACCGGATTACCAGATTAACACTGATTATGGTTGGATTTGTTAAACAACATGGAAATGTTCCTGTTTAATTTAATTGCTTCTGCATCCAACTTTAATAAATACTTTTAATATATTTTAAATGCATTGCCATCAAACCGACCACAAACAGCTGCATTTACATGGAGCAATGTTGATCCCATTTCACATCCAATCAGAATGAAAAACGCCTCAAACTCCTGAAATTCTGCCTCGATCAGGAAGTATTTATGTCCAAGCGAGCGCGATGGTTGCAGGGTGGAAGTTCCTGCTTGAACCTCATTTGCAGCTTAACTAAAAGAGTCAATTAGACATGTTTAGCATGTTTTACGTGTGATTTAACCAGATAAACTTAGAATATGCAAGCAGGTTGGTTTAGAATAAAGCTAACACGATGTAAACGCATCACCAGTAAATAATCATCTGAAGGATTTATCACCTCTGATACTTTCAGCAAGCAGAAAGAATGAAATATAGAAATATCAGGCTGAATATCTCTCCAGTTATAAAGTACAGGGTGGATGAATCATGTTTATTTAAAGACTGTAACAGATTCGTAAAAAAGAGTCATCATTTTTTATTATTTGTGAGTGAGATTATTATTTTACTTATTCAGATGTTTGCTGTGATGATCTGGTCTCCAAAAATGAATTTTCTAATTAGTCATCCTGAAATAAGGAATACCTTTATGCATGACTCCCTGCAGCGGTGGATGTGTGTGACACCAGGCAGGCTCATTTTAAGGCATTGGGTTTGCTTCTTTCTGTGTGTATTCTGGTTTTACAACACAGAGCTGCTGAATGAGGAGTAAAGGGATCTTTTCTGTGACTTTTTCTTCACTATTTTGTTGGATTTTCACTGCTAAATGCAGCAGATGCATAATCCCTTTATGATGAAGACTCAGAGAGGAGAGAGAGGCTGGGACTGTCCAAATCCCTGAAGCTTTTTCAGTGGGAAAGCCCTCCTCCTCCACATATCGGAGATGTGCTTCCCTCAGGCTGGATTTTATGGGACACCAGCTGTATTAAACTAAAACGTTTCCCTGACAAGACAGCTGACATTTTGTACTGCTGAGCGTGAGATTTCTGGCCTTTTCACTCGTAGCGATACCCTGCTGCTGGAGGGAAAACACTTCCTCGTGTTCATGCTCCACCCGTCACAACCCGCTTTGTAACGACATGTGAAGCCATGCGAAACACAGGAAATGAATCCATTAAAGCACGTTTTATAAACAGAATTTGTCGTAAAATGACTGGATGAGTAGAAGCAACCTGTGATCCAGCTGCTTCATGCACCACTTTGGGGATGGCCTTTCTGTGCAGTTTGCATGTTTTCCTCATGCTAGCGTGGTTTTCTCCAGCTTCCTCCCTCCAGACATGCATCCTAGGTTCATTGGTCATTTAAAGTGTGTGTGATTGGTTGTTTGTCTCTGCGTTGGTCCTGCGATGGACCCCGCCTCTCGCCCGATGATGAGGCTCCTGATGTCGCCCCCTAATGAGCAATTATTGGTACTGCAGCATGTTTTCCAGACAGTTTATTTGTATAAGTAAAGTAAATCTGTGACATTTCTTGCTGTTACCTGCATGGTCAAACTGAACTATCCTGGTATGAATGATGTGTCTAAAAACTGCAGGAAATCATTTAATGTTTAACACAGTATGGGTTGAATAAGGATATTCTGATATAGCTGTAGCTTTAAATCTGTCAGATCCTAGAACTATATGTAAACATGGTCTCTGCAAAGAATATGTTAAAACTGAAGCAGAATTAAAACAGACGAGTTTTATTTGTACAACTCAGGCCTCCAAAATGTCCATTTTGTCTCAGTTTGACACCCTCTGTCCTTAAATTCCCGCAGCTGAGGCTTGCTAGCATGGGAACAGAATAGATAAACGTTTCTAATGGCTGCTTGTGAATTCAGACGTAAAGTGTCTAAACTAAGAAAATAACAGAACATTTTTTCTGAATTAACGGGAAACATGTGTTTATTTAGGTTTTGGATTAAAAAAATGCATTTTTTTCCTCATTTTGTCCAAATTCATTGCTAAGCTACGCTAGCATCACATTTAGCTTCACATAAAAATAGTCCACTCCTCTTTAAATCATTAAATGCCACCGTGCTTAAAGCCTCAACACTGACATGAATCCTTTTTCTAATGTTTTCTACTGTTTCTTTGTCCGTAGGCTTGGCTCCAGAGGTATGGCTACCTCCCTCCTGCAGACCCCAGGATGTCAGTGCTGCGTTCTGCCAGAGTCATGCACTCTGCTATCGCTGCCATGCAGCGCCGCTACGGCCTAAATGTCACAGGAAGTCTGGACAGCAACACTATAGAGTGAGTCACACACCTTCCCTAAATGAGAAGGAAAACATGGCTTCTTGCATTAGCATGAATGGTACTGAAAGGTTTGGGTTGATTGGTGAGCAAAACATTTTGGGTTGGATCGCTGCTTTCAGACTGTATGAGAGGAGGGAACAGCAGCGAGGAGGTCAAACGCTCCATTAACTCTATCACTAAGGAGTTGTTGGTTTGTTTTTGATTGGGACCGGGTCAGAAACGGTTGCTGCTTCTTCATTCAACCGCTGTTTCGTGTTCTGGAGGCAAACATGAGCGTTTTCTAGCAGATACAAAGTGGCCCGCGCTCAGGTTTAAGTAGGGCCGTTTTAATTTGATCAAAGGGAGTTTTTTAGGGAGTATATATCTGATGTGTGATCAAAGGATACAAAATGCCTAAGTGTTAATGTGCAGTGGAGGAGGAAGAGCAGGGACACTGGTTAGTCCGTTTGGACTCGTTTTACAGAGGGTAAAGCCACCGGAAGCTTCCATAAGTCTTTAAGATGACATGAAACATGATCAGGATGCTAATAGCTAACAGCTAATACATGTTAAGCCAAGCTTTAACCTGCTTAAACCGGCTGCTGTCAGGATGTCTTTTTTCCTCCTTTTGTTGCTGCAGAACATTAAATCACTGCTCACTGACATTTGTCCTCACTGACTGTAAAACAGTCTGATTTTGCCCTGTAACATGGCAATGTGATGTCCAGCAACATGTGCACAGACTCACAGCTGGCCAACCTCTGGGCTGAGTCGCAATGAAATGTGATGAGCTAACAATATGTCTGCTTCTTTTTCCTTCTGCTTCTCTGGCTTCATGTAGCGATAACACCATAAGGTGAGCCTCCTCTCATGTGTGTACGTAATGATTCGTGGTCTCGTTTTGCCCTCACCTGTTCTCTGTGATCACATCAGTAAAAGCTGCTGCTGGCCAAGCCAAATGTCCGCTGAGGGTTGATGCTTTCGCTTTCCCCCTGCAGGTGGATGAGGAAGCCCAGGTGTGGAGTTCCTGACCAGGTAGGAGGCGTGTCCAAATTCAGCGTCAGAAAAAGGCGGTACGCCCTCACGGGTCAGAAGTGGCAACATAAACATATCACATACAGGTAGGTGGAAATGGATCGGACACTTTATCAGCTTTCCTTTTAGAACGGCTTTAACTGTGGTGGGTATTAGTAACATCCATACATAAAGTGGCATCACATTGAAGCTCCCGTTCCAAAGTCCTAAACATGCAGAGGACTGTGGGGGCTGTTGGAGGACAGTGAACTCATCGTCATAGTGGAGCATCATCCTGCTGGAAGGATCCATCAGAAGATGCTACACTGTGTGCATGAAGGATGGACGTGTATGCAAAAACACTCATGCAGGCTGCGGCGACTAAATCATGACATGTTGGGACTCAGGAACCCAAAGGGTGGATACCATTACACCCTCAGACCTCTGACCCAGATCTCCACATCTGCAGCTTCAGGTTTTACTTTGTTTAAACCCTAGTTTATTCTGTTGTATTTAGATATAACTTTGCTCTATTTCATAGCTTCCAGTGAATCCCTGTTACTATGCAACCACACAAACGCAGCACTCTGACTTTTCCCATCAAAAGACCTTTTATCAGCTCATAAAGATGCCCAGTTGAGAAGATGAACCCAGTACAAGCCTGCAGCTATAAAGAAATGAGCGATATCTGCAGGACTCAACCAGTCGCACTGCACAGAGGCAGATAAAGAAATGCCCTGCCTTCACATCTTGCACACAAATGTCTCTTTAAAAACGACAGATTGTTAATTTTCCTTTTTAAATACCTGCATCTGCGTGTAATCCCTCATGAAGGGAAAGAGGAGCTCATTCCAGAGACCTTTCATAATTCACATAATTCCCCTCTACGTATAGGACAACGCGCTGCAGTTATGCAACTCTGTTGGTTTAATGATGCCAGCAGCCCTGATCTGTTGTATTATATTGGTGCTATAGTGTCGCTTGCTCCCAGCACCATGTTTCACAGGATAATCCTGAAGAATTGATCTTGTTTTGTTCTTGCCCTGCCTTAGGGATGAATATCTAACCAGTATTACATGGTAAATTAAATCTATGGATCTGTGACCTACTGCAGCAGAAGAGCCACACGTCGGTTTCGTGCCTTCTTCGTGTCCTCTGAAAGCACGGGACTCGGTTTGATCGAGTCTCGTGATCCGGTGATGCGTTTGTGACGACACTAATATGAAATGAGCGGCTCGATGAAGCAGCTGCAGAGAGGAAGAGATGAGGGAACACCAGTGGGATGCAGAGGGTCCTTTCTGACAGATTAGGTGTGGAACATTTTTAGCAGGAGCTTACATGTGCGCGTCCACGTGCACGTGCTCATGGCTTCCTGCAGCTGCTCCTTTCATCTCAGATTGGTGCAACAGAGGATGAAGATTGGGAAAATGTCCTTCAAGATTCTGCGTGTACTGTGGCAACTCGTGTTTTTAACGTATTAATAAACACATTTTCTTTCACTGTTTATTCACTTCCAAGCCTAAAAGCTGTTCAGGTAGCGCTAATTTGCTAAAGAAATAATCCCCCTGTTACAATTATCATGATTATTTTTGCTGTAATTAACTAGAAATGTGTTTGTAATGTAATGCAAACATAAACTAATGCTGTACTTCTGCTCTGTGAGCAATACATAAATACAACGACTCAGAAAACAGACGTATGACCTCTGGGCTCAGAAGGCTACTTTCTAGAAACTACTTAATTAAACTGTTTCTTCTGAATCTGAGGTCAGAATAAGCTCCTTACTTCCAGCTGCCTGTTAGCAGAAAAGCTGCTGTTTGTAGCAAATAGCAAAGCAGCTAAAACACCAGGAATCACACCTTAGTCTCAGAGACGCAGCTGCTCGACCTGTTTAACCCGTCTCTGGACACTGGTAGGCATCGTGCACGGTGTCGTGCCAGTTTTAGACTCCACATGCAGCAAAGATGCATCTGCACACGCAGAGGCCAGTGGATTATATATGTGTAGCAGGTAACATGGAAGGATGCCGTGACGTGGCAACAGGTGCTCTGATTGGACAAATCTGCAACGGCGTGGATCGACTGGAACAACCCTTATTGTTCCCATAGCAACATGATAGCGAGTCATGTTTCATAATGACCGGTTTTATTTGGAAACCAAAGAAACCAAAAAAGAGAAACTAAATCTGGTTTGTAGGGTGGTAGTATGAGCTGTGTGTGCTACAGGTCACATAGGAGGCAGAAGAGAGGAAGTAATGGACTGAATTAGTCTCCTTGTTGTTTAAACATAGAAGAAGAAATAAAGGAAGCATTAAACCATTACAGTGATTCAGAGTAGCCTTTGTTTTAATGATCTGCCTCATGAAGTCAAACCCCTGGCTTTCTCCTTCAGCCTCTGAGCTTCAGAATAATCTAAAATAACAATGCTGACATTTGGAAAGCCTAACAAATGCCTGACCGCCCCAGGTGTGTGCTAGTTTCCATGTAGCTCCATACATACTCGCTGCATGGAGGCACTAATTAGCTTCAGCTTCCCTACTGCTCTCTCTGCATGCAGGTACTATTACAGCATCCGGAATCATTATCACTTCCCAACATATCCCGCCTCAGAGCAGCCTGGGAATCTTCTCCATGCTCACTTTTTCCACATTGCCCTTAAAATGCTTCTTATTGAGCAGGACAAGGATGTGAACTGGTGGAGAACCATGCAGCTGCACGGTCTACTCGTCAGCTGGTTTAGACTGGAAAGAGGTGGCGTTTATTTTGTTTGTTGTTAATAAGCGCATTAAAATAAAAAGTGTATATTTGTTCTGCTGTAAGCGGCGGGGAGATGGTTTGCTGAGCAGTACCAGTACAACTAACTCTCCAGATTGCCCATGCACCATAATAACCACTGCTGCTCACACCACTAAAGATGTGCTCCATTTATTAAGCAGTTAAAAATAAGATAGATAAAATCATTATAAAGTTTTTTTTTAATGTTTGGAAAAGTATAATAACATAAATAAATATAAAACAATAATACAGATTAATACATCAATTATTACATTTAATGTTCATAAAAAATCAAAATGTACAAAATATAATGAATTAAAACAAAATAAGAAATTATATGATAAAAAATGGTCTTAAAGTACAAATAAATATTAAAGAAGGTTTATAAATCACTACATTTATTATTTAGAGAAAAACAAAGAAAAAAAGTTTAAATAAAATAAATTATTTAAATGAAATAAAACTTGGCCTTTACATACATAAATGATGCGTTTGAGAAACAGGATAAGATAAAACCACACGTTTTAAATAATCCAAGTGTTTTACTGGAATTACACCTGTCCTAGATGTCTCACCTGATTGTGTCCCCAGAGAAGAGACGTGTTATTTTGTGTTTGTATGCGTTATCACTGTGCAGCACGTCTCTGCTGAACGTCAAAGCGTGTTTCATTCGACACAATTAAAACATTTCCCGGTTCCCCCACTTTGAGCTTACAGATGTGACGGTGCCTCGCAGCACAACACAAAGACGTTCTGATCATTTTTATTCCCGTGATGAAAGGGACAGCCTGACAGCCAAACTGTGAGGAGCTGAACACGGGAACAAAGCCGAGGAGGCGGCAGAGTCTACACAAAGCAGAGATGTGGGATGGGAGGAGAAGACGGAAATGTGGAAAGAAGTTGAATTGCTTTAATGTGAGGAAGATGAGATAAGAGGAAATTAGCTTATCTGCTTTATTCATACACAGCAGGCTTATCTGCTGAGCATCGGACAGACGTCTTATTCCAACATCAGAAGCATCAGATAAACATGAAGCGTCCGAGCTGAAAGCTGGCAGCTACACTGTGGAGGCCGGCACATTTTAATAGAGCGTGACGCAGATATTTTCTCAGCTAATAAAGTTCCCCTTTTCTCCTCCTGATTACCCAAATCAGACCTCAGCTCTCAGCAGGCAGTGGGCTGTTGATAATCCTTAATTAGAAAAGAAATTCCTCTGGCAGGAAATTGTCCCGTCCTCTGCACACCTGGAGCAACTTAAAGTCTGCAGGGAGGACTCAGCCGTTTCCCCCCCTACAAAATCGCTCCATTTGGCTCTCTGTGGGTGAGCCGGGGGAGCGTGAAATAACCCAGCATGAAGGGAAAACACAGAATCGTCTTGAATTGTGAGATCTCGTTTGATTGACAAGCTGTTGATTTCTCTGTTTTGTATAGTTTTCACACCTTTTTGTTTGTCGTTGCAGCATAAAGAACGTGACACCCAAAGTGGGCGCCGAGGAGACGCACGACGCCATCCGGCGAGCCTTCGACGTGTGGCAGAACGTGACGCCGCTGCGCTTTGAGGCCGTTCCCTACAGCGAGCTGGAGAGGTCCAAGAAAGACGTTGACATCACCATCATCTTTGCTTCAGGTTTCCATGGAGACAGCTCACCCTTCGACGGCGAGGGCGGCTTCCTGGCGCACGCTTACTTCCCGGGTCCAGGAATAGGAGGCGACACACACTTTGACTCGGATGAGCCGTGGACACTGGGCAACCCCAACCATGATGGTTAGTAGAAGATGTGAAGAAAATGTAACTCTGTGTGTCAAAATAACTTTATGCACACAGAAACGGCACACAAATGTTTTCATTTCAACTTTACAAATTATTTAAATAAAAAACTCGTAAAAATTTTTAAAGTGACAACCAGTCAAAAGTTTGAGCACACTTTCCCAATAAATCCAATGGGGAAACTTTTGACTGATTATACATACCTATCCATCTAGCTAGCAACCTAGCTATCATCAAAAAGAATACTTTGTCATTTTATGACCACTGAAAAAAGCTAAACTTGCGCAAATTAGTTCTGCTTTTTAATGAACAGCGAATGAAAACCACAAAACTAAACGAGGACAGTTGCTAATCGTTTTACGACTTTGGTATTTATATGAATAATAGGCAATGCCTTTTACATCAAGCCCAACTGAATGTTATAGAATCACGTTAGGTTTGCTCTGTAGCGGCTAAGTTTCAATTAGCAGCATTTAGCTTCTGCTATCCACGTTTAGCTTCTACTGGCCGTGTTTAGCTTCTACTGGCCGCTTTTAGCTTCTGCTATCCACGTTTAGCTTCTGCTGGCCGTGTTTAGCTTCTACTGGCCGCTTTTAGCTTCTGCTATCCACGTTTAGCTTCTGCTGGCCGTGTTTAGCTTCTGCTGGCCGCTTTTCGCTTCTGCTGGCCGCGTTTAGCTTCTACTGGCCGCGTTTACCTTCCACTGGCCGCTTTCAGCTTCTGCTAGCCGCTTTTAGCTTCTGCTAGCCGTGTTTAGCTTCTGCTGGGTGCTTTTAGCTTCTGCTAGCCGTGTTTAGCTTCTGCTGGGCGCTTTTAGCTTCTACTGGCCGCTATTAGCTTCTGCTAGCCGCGTTTAGCTACTACTGGCCGCGTTTAGCTTCCACTGGCCGCGTTTAGCTTCTACTGGCCGCGTTTAGCTTCTACTGGCTGCGTTTAGCTTCTACTGGCCGCTTTTAGCTTCTACTGGCCGCGTTTAGCTTCTACTGGCCGCGTTTAGCTTCCACTGGCTGCGTTTAGCTTCTACTGGCCGCTTTTAGCTTCTGCTAGCCGCGTTTAGCTTCTACTGGCCGCGTTTAGCTTCTACTGGCTGCGTTTAGCTTCTACTGGCCGCTTTTAGCTTCTA
>JBAMIG010000019.1:15232635-15247755 GCA_037177335.1 Kiunga ballochi
TCTGAAGACGCACCTCAGAACAGGGTTATAAGGTGTGTGTGGAGCGAGGATAAGCAGGAATTCAGACCAAAGCATTGTGGTTCTACTTTATACACACAATAAATTAATCATTTACATGTTAAAATGATTTAAAAGCATCATTTATCTGCTTTAATGACACATTGGTTTGAATCTGTCCGTTTTGGTGTCCGTCTCCTTTCTGGCATTACCAAACCAAAGAGTCCAGAACAAGCAGGAAGGAAAATAGCTTTTAAACGGTTGGGATGACCCATTTCAGGTTTTCAACCATCATAGAAGTTGTATTGAAACATAAAATAACTCAATCTGCGAAGGAAATGTTGCTCCTGCTGGTGATGCTTTACCTTTCAGCTAATGTCAGGGCAGCTGGGTTGCACGTCTGGTTAAAGCGCCTCCATCTTTGCACCGTGTTGATGCTTATTGGAGTGGAAAACGTTGTCAAATGGATGAACTGCAAAGCAGCCGTACGAGGAGGGGAAGTAATGGAAAGCAACAGCTGCAGGTTGAAAAGTTGAACTGCTGATTATTTCTCTGACAACTGCAGAAGACACACATCATTATTTATGGCGTTCTCGCTTTTATACGTGGAGATTAGAGAAGTTTTGTTCCAGACTCTCTGCAGCTGCAGGCTTATTTAAAAAGCCCATCTTCCTCAGTGAGGAGCAGATTTTTGGCCACAAATCCAGGTTAATACTTTGATCTCACTGATCTTCATCACTTTTGAATTATTTGCACCAAACTTCGTGGTGTGTGAGGTCAGCGACGGGGCGCTTTGGCTTGTATTCCTAGTGTTTTTGCGCCTTTCACTGACTCTGCAGCTAAAGACCAATAACCATGACGATGGCACCACAGGCTTTATGTTTACGATTGGGACCAGTTTGTGTCGTTTCAGGAATTCATCTTCTCTCTCCACCATGTTGTTGTTTACTGGTTTGCATTTCTGTGTTGCCTCTTTGTGTTTTGAACAATGTCCACACGTGCACAGAGCAAATCTGCATTTGCTTTAGAAAACATCTTCCAGCATCTATGTAGCTTGTGCTAATCTTCTTATTGGTTATTTCTACGTCATTAGCTGCAGATTGTTGTGCAGAATGTGGGCGTGATGTCTTATGGAGGTTGCAGCAGCCTGGTTGTGCTCTATAATCAGACACATAGTGTAATTAACTGACGCAACGTTTTATCTTTATTTATTTTTTCCCCTTTAACCACACATACCTGTGTTGTCGCCAGCAATCAGCTACAAGGACGGCTTGTTGGGATGTGTTGCTCCAGAGGCTAGTCAGCCCGTTTCTCATCCATCTCATTCACCGTTTACCATTTTAATAAATAATCAAAGAATCCACGATCTGTGGAAGTTTATGGTTATTTGCCACCAAACTGCAGCAGCAATGTTTTTAATAGAAGTATTAGTAAAATGAAAAGCAGGAGCGTCAGCTCAGCACCACATCACTATTGATTTTTTTTAATTTAGCAGCAGTTTCTGTACTTTCTGATCGGCAGAGATGTTTCTTTCATGCCACAGCGGTGGAGTCGCCGTGGGAAGATCCGGCTTCAACACAAACCATGCTGGCTTGTTTTTTCTCCACCTTCCTGCTAAACATCTCTGAGGTCTGTGTTGGAGTGGGGGAGGCAGGTCAAAGGGATCAAAATGGATCAATTTCAATGGAAATCCTGGAAGCGGCATGTATGAAGCGATGGCATGAGAGGGACGAATAGAGAAAGGAGTGGGGGAGGGGGGTGCATCCCAGTGAAACAATTAGATTAGACAAATGGGGAGCGGTAGCTCTGGTGGGACGAATCGTCTGTTTATTTAGCTTTAGGTGCAAGTCAGGCCGGGTGTGATGATGACTTGTCTTCCTCTCTTTTCCCGCATCGTCTCATTGCAAGCTCGGTGGCTTCACCACAAATGTTGAGCGTGTTGAAGAGGCGCAATTGACCGTGCATCGCCGAAGGGCGGGACATCTCGCCGGGTCCTAATGGCTTTCACAGCTGGATCTCCCCCGGCTCCCTCTGTCATCAAATTTCATCCAACATCAAAAAGACACACCTTCCACTCGGCTGCTCTCGTGTTCCCCCCTGAAGCCTCTCCTCTCTGCTGCTCGTAAAGCTCCTGGCTTTCACTTTGCCCCCCATGCTCGACACTTTTCCCATATCAATCTTTACGTTGTGCATGAGCTGAAGGTTTCCCAGCAACCTGAGAAAGTGTACCTCAAAGACAGAGAGCAGGGTTTGCTCTGAATCTGCTGCCAGCAGCGTGCACGTGTGTGCGTTGTCGTGCATCATGTCATGTGCTGTTTGGTGTGAAGAAACCCGAATGACGCATTAATACGGCCGCACAGGCTCGAATGAACACTTTTCCATGACATCTGAAGTGCTTTGTTTCTGTGTGGAAGCCTCCATCGTCGTACTTAAGGATTCAGAACATGCTCTGAATAATTTGGCTTGTTTTCATTGGTTAAGCTCCACCCTGGCGATTGATTAGTCTGATGATGTCACTACGTACTATTACCCAATAATATCCCCTTCTTTTTCTTTGATGTTTGAGTGTCCTCAGACTTTCAGAACTTCCTGCTGGGGGATCACTCCCACTTTGGAGGGTCCCAGATTGGTCCGTTTTGTGAGTATCACCTGTGCAGGTATCAACCCCTAATCCCAGGTTCCTCTCCTTTCAGGACCACTGGTTTTGGCGGGTCAGAGATAACACCGTGATGCCGGGATACCCCATGCTCATCAATGTTTTCTGGAGGGGCCTGCCGCCTAAGATCGACGCCGTTTACGAGAACAGCGAGGGGAAGTTTGTTTTCTTCAAAGGTTCGTCAATCCTCCCGTCTCTTCCGTTAAATAGCCCGATGCGAGCATTTCTACTGATCCATGCTGCCTGTGGTGCTTTATGCAGATCTTTAGATCAGTCTTCTCTTGGCATACGCTTTGCCCATACCTCTTTAATATTCTGCACACATTTTTTATTTGTCTATATTTAGTTGCAAAAAGAGGCTTTAATCTGCAGAAACGGCTATATTTACCAGCTCCCTCAAAGCGCTGCTTTGATCTTATCTCCATAAGAGTTTTCTGTAAATCTGGGGAAGATTAAAAGTGTTTTGCTGGGTAAGAAAATCCTTCATAATCCAAGAATCTGACTGGAAATAATTTGTGTTGTGGAGCTGTAATGCTGATGTGTTTAGCACTGTAGTTAAACATCATTCCTAATGAAAGACGGGAAGCATCACTGCTCCCCAGCAGGGTTTGATGGCGCCTGTTTCTGAGTTTTTATGAAGATTTGTTTATAAGCTAACCTCAAAACACAGCTTTAAATTATGTCTGAAGCTGAAAAGCCACTTAAAACAAATGCCAAACATACAGAGGTTTGCATTTACATGCTCTGCAGGGGGAACAAAGACAGAGGCAGGCAGATGTAGGTAAGCTATGAAAGTCTTCTGGAATAAAACTACAAATCCTCTCAAAGCCATTTTCTATGTTCAACACTGAACAATTCCTGGAAACGCAGACTCCTGGTCGCACAAGTTTGATTTCACTGCTTTTTCCTCCTGCCTATTCGCTACCCGGACTGGGCAGATGTAGAAAATTCATACTAACAATATGCCATGTCTCCTTTGAACTTGTGCGGCTGATTTCCCAGAAGGCCTTATTCTGTCTGTTCCTATTTATAAGCAAAATAAAAGTAAGTCGGTCAGCAAACAAAACTGTAGCATTGCAGGTCCTTCGCTAACCAGCTGCTTTGGATATTCCCAACAAGTCATTGTCTCATGGCTTCTCTAAAAATAAATGCAGTCTGAGATCATTTAAAACTCTGATTACTGCTTTGCATTTAGGGTATCAGATACCAGCATGTTGTTCAATCCAATTATTTACTAGTGTTCAGAGTAATCCAGCTCATTTACTTAACAAAGTACCATGTAAAACAGGTAAACTAGTAAAACTTAAACAGAGAAAGATAAAACAAACTATTAGACTATAAATATATATACAAAAATATTTATGTACACAAAAACAATAGTCATGCTGGGAAAAGACAAATAAGTGGGTTTAGGATTTTTCAAGCTGGTAGGAAGGAGTGACGTTAGGCTGAAGCCGTTCTGATAGGTAGGGTGGATCAAAGAGATATCAATAAAGTAAAAGAAAAGCTGAGTAGTGCAAATGTGCTCATGGTTAGCATGCCACACATGGCTAAAAACGGGTAAAAAAAACATTTACCAAAAGTTTTTTCCCCTTTTTTCCTTCAATTTTCTCAAAATATTTTGTAGGTTTTTGTAAAAGTACATATAAATTAAAGATACACTCATCTTGGAGATGTTTAAGCAAAAGTAAAATAAGTAAATCTACATACGATGTTCAGATCAGGGTAAGAAAACTTGATCATTTTTTTTCTTATGAGTATTAATTTTACAGACACGCGTTTTAATTCAGACAAATAGTCTAGAAACGTTACTACAAACGTCCACTTTGATCTATAAAACTTAATTCAACACTGACTTTACTGTGTTTTGTTTATTTCACCACAATGAAGTAGTGAAAAGCATGTGTGGCGCCTTTTTTCTCTTTTATAAGGGGGGGGGGCGCACAAATCTTTATCCTATATTGGACTCCTCATTCTGTCGGTGCTGAGGCCAAGCAACGGATTAGTGGCGGCACTGCAGCAGATGCAGGAGCCACCAGCACATCAAAGCAACCCTCTGAAGATGAAGCGACACTCTAATGTCGAAGCCGTTTCAAGTCACCTCCAATTTAAAACCTGAGAAAGAATGGAGAACCCCATTTTAAGTAGAAAAGGAGAGAAAAATAGTTCCGGTTTTCTCTTGTTTTCAGAGAATCAGGTTGAAAGTGGTGGTGGTGGTTTGGGGGGGGTGGATTAGACTATTAACTCTCCGGGTGTGGTGTGTTAGCTTGTGTGTCAAGGCCACAGGAAGCATGACCCTCGGTGAGGGGAGCGCTGTAAGAGCAAGACGTGAAATGACAGGAATTTCCTTTGTGAGAAGAGGCCACTGCAGGTCTCTCCTTCCCATTTAACACCCCGACCCTCTGTTCTCCCCCCGCCCTGCATGTGTGGATACTTTCCTCGGGTAAAACGGCAGCATTGTGTCCTTTAAGAAGCCTCAGACGGAGCGTTATTTTGCTGGAATCGCTGAAGGAAAGCGCTCGGGCCATCTTAAAGCTGAGCTTGCAAATGTTCTGCATGGATTCTCTGGTGTTAATTCAGGCATCCGACCCAGCATGCACTTCTAACACAAATTCCACATTTAGATGTTTTCTTTGGCTTGTGTGCCTAAACATTTATAAAACTAAAACTTTTGTCCTGAGGTCACAGAAAGACTATAAAGACTTCTTTGTAGCTTTTTGAGTTGTTTTTTTTCTGCTGCTTTTATAAACATCCCCGCCGCCACTCATGCTTCTTCCTGGCCTGCCCCACATCTCCACATGAAGAAATGCATTTCCTGACATCCATAAATGTGCTGTTCAACCTAATTATGCCACAGGAAGGAGGCCAAAGACAGAAAATTATACCAAGAAACCAAAGAAACTGTCGCTAAACTTTAAGATTATTCATAAATTAAGCATTAAATGCTTTTTAAAATGCTTTGCTTTGTGGAGAATGTGAAACAAAACAACAGCTTTATTATTTCAGCCATAATGGTTTGTTTTTATCTCTCTGTTATTAGCCTAATTTGCCAGCACTGAAATGTTCCCTGAGCATCTTTTAAACAGAACAAAGGGGAACTTGTCACTACGTCTCTGTAATATTTTAAATTATAGCAACAAAACGTTAACACAAAGCATCAGGTTATTGTTTGTTGTCGTTGCTGCGTTATTTCTGCTGCTGCTGATTCTCGTCCTCCTAATAATTTTTTTTCTGACGTGCAGGTAAGCAGTTCTGGGTGTTTAAGGACACAGTGTTGCAGCCTGGATACCCAAAGGACATCACCCAGTTTGGCCACGGTATGCCGGCCCAGAGCATCGAGACCGCTGTGTGGTGGGAAGATGTGGCCAAGACCTACTTCTTCAAGGGTGACAAGTAGGTGCAAGTGAAGGAAGATGAGTTTGAGATTGAAATGTTCCCTCCTTATCCACTAGGGGCGTCAGTCTCCATGGTAAAAAGAAATAAACAGTCCGCTCCAACACACCTGATTCAATCAAAGGGATAAAACAGCTTATCAACATCTGTGTTGGAGCAGAGACACATCAAAACTTTCAGAATAATAGATTCCCCTGAGCTAGCCGAGTTAGCTTAGTTAGCTCTTTGCTACAAGCAAACCCCGCACTAGCTTACCTCGGGGTACGCTTCATTTCGCTCTTCATAAACCTGCTGAGAGGCTGAGTCCATGTTTTACGTACAGTCTATTTAAGTAAAGAAATGACAAAGTAAATGGAAACCCGAACGCTTCCCCGTCACATTAAAGTTCTGCCATTCACACAGCGTCATGCTAATATGGAGGATTTCATCCAGGACACGGACAGATGGAGCCTCAGTGAGTGAAAGACCTTTAGCAAACACACAAGATTGAATAGTGAGAAACACTGAAAGGAAATAACAGTAAATGTGGCAAAAACTAAATATATGAAAGCAGCTTCTGTAGACATAAAGCATCTGCTCTGTCTTCATTCGCTCCTCTTTAGGTATTGGCGTTACAACGAGGAAATGAGGACCATGGACCCTGGCTATCCAAAGACGATCACAGTGTGGAGAGGTGTGCCTGAATCGCCACAGGGGGCCTTTGTTGACAAAGCCAATGGTACGACCTTTCCTTCCCGGTACTCTTGATTTGGTGTTAACGGCACAGTTTGTGTGCCAGGCGGCATCGATTTCAGCGGGTCACCAGCGCATGCTGCGTGGGAGATAAACTGGGGTGGCATTGATTGAAATTTGCCCCAGTTATACATTAGATGGGTGGCGTGCTTCCATACTTCATGATGCAGAATCATTTGCACAAAAACACCCTTTCTCTTTACTTCATCAGCAAGTTGTGTCCAAAGCAAAGTGTTTCATAATCACTCCATCCTGCTCAGCGTGCCATAAGACCCAGTTGGAGCGGGATCATGGAAAGTAGAAAAGACAAGACCACCGCTGGGTCTTTATTCCGGTTTCAGCCAACTGGCCGTCACCGGACAGGGCGAAGGCGGGATTCTGGCAGAGAGATCCCCGATAGGCCAGTCTAAAAGACAAGCTCTTCCCGTTGGATGTAAAACCAGGTACGCTGTTGGCTGCAGCGCCGTTGGAAAAAACAGAGCAGGTGGTGTTGAATGCTCAACCCATCTGCGCCGGGAATCTGCTGCCAGTTCTGACGCCGATCGAGCATCTTGCCGGGACCAGGTGGGGAAGGCATCAATCAGAGCATGAAGGATGAATCCGTATCAACGGATCACGTCTGCGTTTCAGCTCATGAATGTGCCGCCCTACATTTATTCACCAGTTTGTAGAGACAGTGGGTCAAGTGCAACACTCGCAGCATTGACCCAGATAGCAGGCGTGTGTATGCCGCTGATAACATGGGTGAAGCAGCACGATTTCAGAGCCTGAGGGCAACATTGGTCTGGCTCTGACCCACAAAGGCTCGGCCCGTCTGCCACCACCTTTTTCCTTTCCAGTAATCGTCATCCTTATTTTCTCTGCTGCTCCACCTTTCTGTCTGACTTAAAACCATGTGACAGAGCAGCTGCTGCCAGGTTGTAAATGAAGTCTCAGAAGTGATCAAAATGCCACAGCTATCTGCATGTGGACGAGTTTGCATTCAATACATCCACAGAACCAAATGTATGCAGAAAGTCCAGACTATGGAACTTACCTTTTCTGAACTAGTTCCCTGGTTTCTGTGTCGAACTTGAACAAACGTGTTGGTTCTTAGCAGTTAGCAGTATTAGCACTGAAACATTTAGCATCAGTTAGCTTCTCTCCTGCTTAGATACTTTATTTGTATTATACTCCAAGAGGAGTTTAATGGAGGAATTTATGCTCCCTTTCATATCTGATTGTTGTTCATTATGGAAATTTAACAAGTGAAACTTGGAAAGAGGAGTGTGAGAAGAGAAGGAAAGGAGTTAGATGTAACAACATCACAGCCAGAGCAGAAAACGAGCTGATATGCCAACGAGACACAGCTTTACAGCTTCTTAAAGCAGACGATCATCGGGAGCACAGAAAATCCGGAAATTCAGGAAGACACCAGTAACAACACAGACACTAAGGCTGAGAATATATAACTGTAGCTACTGGGATGAACTTTATGCACATTAGTGCTCCTGAAACATCATCCTGCTGTTAAACTAGCCTAATTCTGCATAATGGAAATTAGCATTTAATGCTAATGTGAGGACGCTCCATGCTAATTAGAGGACAGCAATGGGCCAGGTACCAGCCATGGTGGGATCGTTTGGGCTGAATTCAGGGCTTTTGACTTGGAAGGATTCCCCCATCCTTTACTTTGAAAAGCTTCAGGTTTTAGCATGCTAGCACAGTCAGCCTTAAAAGCTGGTTGGAGTTAAATTAAACATGTAGGACGTCTTACCTCTAACTCTTCTTCTCCGTCATGCTGTTTGATCATTTCATCTCGGTGTGAGACGTCTCTTTGAAAAAGTTTGCCTCTCCTGCAGAAACATTCCCACCTTGCAAGTGCCTCCAAAAGCCTTGACCCTCCTCTCCTCGAAATTGAGATAATTTCTTCCCTCATATTCTCAGAGGAGCGAACATGAAAAATGAGTTGTGAGGTCAGTGAGGAAGAGGAGAGCTTTACAGAATTTACTGATAAGAACTTCAAGGTTAATAGATGCTGTAAAATTCTGCT
Source organism: Kiunga ballochi (assembly GCA_037177335.1). NCBI lineage: Eukaryota > Metazoa > Chordata > Actinopteri > Atheriniformes > Pseudomugilidae > Kiunga > Kiunga ballochi. The sequence goes on from JBAMIG010000019.1 coordinate 15,241,446, forward strand.
TTTGTGATGAATTTATTGCACCGTTGATTTTTCTGGTGAAGTTTTTGCATTTTTCAGCAAAACAACCTCCCATTGAATAAAAACGGACCATGAACTGATTAAGCTGGTAAATTCAGGATGCTTTGGCAGCCTCTAAAAGCAAACATCGCATCTGTGATGCAAGCAGCTCCTTTCTGGATGACACGTGTCTTTAGTGTTGTCTCTTGTTACGGTGCATTTTCATTTTCATAGCACTTTCTGAGCAGAGCAGAAACATAGATCAGCAGGACAAAACAAAATGTTTTGTTTGGTTAAAAGCTAAAAGGTTAAAATCCACCTTGATTTATGACCCTAACCCTACCTCACACACACTCACACACACCACAGTTTATGAGACTTAAAGGTTGTGTGTCAGCAGCACTGGAACACCACAAGGTACTGTATTGGTAGCATTCCTCTTCAGGCTGTACACCTCTGACTTCCAGTACAGCTCTGAGTCCTGCCATCTGCAGAAATACTCTTACTACTCTGCAGAAATACTCTGATTACTCTGCAGAAATACTCTGATTACTCTGTGCTTGTTGGGTGTATCAGTGATGGACAGGAAGCAGAGTAGAGAACTGGTCAGCCAGTTTGTTAAATGGTGACAATCATCTCATCCTGAATAGCAACAAAACCAAAGATATGATTTTTGACTTCTGGAGGAACAAGAATACACATGGGACTGTTTCCATACTGGGAGAGGAGGTGGAGGTGGTGAAGAAATACCAGTACCTTGGAGTTTAGCTGGACAACAGACTGAGTGGAAAAGTAACACTGAGTACATCTATAAGAAAGGTCAGAGGTCAGAGCAGACTCTACTTCTTAAGGAAGCTGAGATCTTTTAACGTCTAAACCAAGATGTTGCAGTGATCTGCTGGGTCAGCAGCATCAGAACCAGTGATCTGCTGGGTCAGCAGCATCAGAACCAGTGATCTGCTGGGTCAGCGGCAGTAGAACCAGTGATCTGCTGGGTCAGCGGCATCAGAACCAGTGATCTGCTGGGTCAGCGGCAGTAGAACCAGTGATCTGCCAGTAAATGAGTGTCTGGGATCAATAAAGTATAATTACTTACTTATTTAAAGTAGAAACTGGTTTCATATAGTTATTTAGATGTTTCTGACATAAAAATAGGAATAAAATGTGAGAAAACAATATGAGGCATCAAAATGAGAGACGACCACCACGCTCTTAAAACAGATCTGTGAAAAAGACTTGTGACATGTTTTCACTACTGTTTGACATTTTTGTCCTTAAGATCAAACATTTTTGTACAGAGTTGCGCAATACTTACTGGAAATAATGGGATTATTTCTGTGTCTTCAGGTTTTACGTACTTCTACAAGGGGAAGGAGTATTGGAAGTTTAACAACAACTTCCTGCGAGTGGAGCAGGGCTACCCGCGCTCCATCCTCAAAGACTTTATGGGCTGCGAGCTGACTCGCAACGACCCCGGCCGCCCACCGGTCGACGACGGCAACTCGGACGTGGTGATCGAGCTGGACAACGAGGCCAGCACGGTGAAGGCGGTCGCCATCGTCATCCCCTGCGTGCTGGCGCTGTGCCTGCTGGTGCTGGTCTACACTGTGGTGCAGTTCAAGAGGAAGGGCACGCCGCGCCACATACTGTACTGCAAACGCTCCATGCAAGAATGGGTCTGAAACACGAGGGGCGAGGGCGAGGACAGAACCCGGACAACGGCCCTCAGTTTTTGCAGGGAGGACGGCTGACCTGGACAGCTTTATTAAAAGATGGCCTCCTCTTGGGGGTCCAATCTGCCCGGTCAGACCTGCAGAAACAGCCAGAAGGTCTGTGATCCGTCACACGGGGGGTGTCCCGCCGACCCCCGGGCTTTTTAACAAACGGGGGACGTTTGCTGGACGGAACGTTTGGTCCAAATCCAGAAAGAAAAAAGAGGGTCAGCATCACTTTGTTTCTCAGAAACTGGACTTTCCGGTCATGTTCGATGTTTTGAGTGAGACGGAGTACAGCATCGTTTTCTCATATCAGGTCGTCATGGAAACACTTTTCTATTTTCTAATCCGGTGCCCCTTCTTCATATTGCTCCACCGGTAATGCTTCAGTCTTCTGTTTCTGGTTCAGTAAGGTCCTCGCCGTTCCCTTTAATACACCGTGAGACAAAACCAAATCTCTCCAAAGAGGATCGTTTTTATGATTATTATTTCTGTGGGTGTTGAGTTGTTCTTTCCCTTTTCTCTGGATCCTGCAGCGATTAAGAGTCAAGGAGCTCCGACTGTTGTGGCAGTCTGTTTGGGAGACAGGGGCCAAATTATTCTGCAATATTTTAACTCGCCTTAATTATAAATCATGCTATTTGTGTATGATTTGACTGTTTTTTGGCTTTTCTTTTTTTTTTTTTACTTTTTATTTGTATACTGCTTTTGTTTGTTTTAAAGAGGAGCTAAATAAACACCTCTTATGATTTTATTATGTTACCAGAACCATCGGCACTGGCTTGCTGAGCCTTTCTGGACTTAAAGTAGGATAAGCCTGTATTGAGACTAATGTCAGACGGTTCTGGAGTAAAGCCACTATTTCTGTGTTGAGATATCCGATATTGTTTCAGCGCTACAGAATCCGGGCTAATGCGCGCTCATCCAGCATTGCCGTTCCATTTGGTCACCAGTTTGCTGCCTTTGGTTGAGCAATCTCAGTTCCCACAATGATCTTGTCTCGCGACCGAGGACCCGCAGCGCGAGGCAAGTCGAGGTCAGTGCCTGTGTCAACATGCATGAAAGCATTTACTGTAAACCCAACTGGTTCTGCTCAACGCAGCTTTGGATCCCCTTTTTTAACATCTAAGAAGGAAATAGTGTTTGGATTTATTTTTGTACCTTCAAATTGTACTCCGGTCCCCCAGCTTCCTCCTCACAGGTACAATAAAATGAAAAAGTAAGAAAAAAAGCTGATTTAAGTGGTACTTGGAAATGCAACCAGTCAAATTGGCTTCAACAAACCGCTTGCAAACTGGCTGTGTCTCTGAATGCGTTTGTTTTTAATGATCACATACTGGTTTCTTTTCTTTTCTGTTTTCTGGTCAGAACAAATCGGACGTGTCATGATTATTTTTTTTGTGTAAGACTCAGACAACAGAAAAATCCTGTCCTGACTGAATGAATAAACGGATCAATATATGACAAAGAGCTGCTTCCAAAGTCTCTGCTCGTCTTTTCCTTCCTGTCTGGACGTAGTGTGGTGAGTCCAGGTCTACATTAGTGCTCGTCAGTGTTTACAATGTTTTTTACAGCATTTTTTTATCAAACCAGAGAAAAATTAATAATTATTTCCCTTTTATAAAGGAACTGTTGGCGTCAGGATGGTCGTTGTGGTTAAAAAACTAAATCAGATGTGTGTTAGTTTTATTTATTTACAACATGTGGATATATTGGCACTAGTGATGTGTCGTTCACGAACGAGCTGGCTCTAAGAACCGATCCAGAAGAACTGATTTTCTTTTTAAGGGAGGACTCATCATCATCAGATCCATTAGAAGAAAGACAGGATCACCACTACGCTATTAAGGAAGATTAAGCTACATGGAGGAAACGGATTTTGAGTCTTTTAGAAAAACTTAAGTCATCATGCTCAGACTCTGATTTTATTGATTTGCTTGCTGCGGTTCAATTGTTGTAATTTTGGTTAAAATATAAAGCAGATCTATACTTTAGAATAGAAAATGCACAAAAATAACAACAGTTGCTAAATTAGACTAAATTAAAAATTCAGTGAAACTATACAAAGCCATGTGGGAGCCAAAAGAATTGATTCTCTGAGAGATCTGAGTAAAAAGAACCGACTCTTCTGAGTAAGCTAAAGGAACTGATTCTTCAAAAAGAGCCGAGTAAAACGAATAGACTCTTTTAAGAGAGCGGAGTAAAAAGAACTGATTCTTCTGTGGGAGCCGAAAGTACCAACTCTTCTAAAGGAGCCTAGTAAAAAGAACCGACTCTTCTGAGTCTTTAACATGTGTTAAAGCCATATATCACAACAAAGTACTACTATGATGACGTCATATAGTCTGAAAGGATCATGTGCCTGAACGCACTGTAGCTTTGCATGCAATTTATAACCAAGAACTGAAAACATAGAAAAAAAAAAGTGTCATAGTTTTTATCAGAGCCAATTTTAATACTTAGAAAAGTATCAAATCCAATATTTACTAAAATATAGGCGAGAGAATCGGCACACCTCTCTCCAGGCAGTTTGGGCTCGGCTGATGAATTTTGATCCATCTCTGGGATAAAGCTCTACACAACCAGCTCTGTAGCTCTCAGTTCGGTTCACTAGTTTGCCGTAACTTTTAACTACACATTTTTTACGTCCGTCTTTGTGAAGCATCGTTTTGTGCACGTCCTCAGATCTGAACAATATATGTTCACATATTGTGAGAGACCAGAAGGGGCAGTGCAGGAACAAACCTGACAAATCCTAAGGTCAAATGTTTGTTGACCAAGTTAACCCTCTTGTGACCCCTGACTGAACTTTTAATGTGCCAAATATTCCATGAATTACGGTACTGACACTCCTGCACAACTGTGTCATGACACTCTGAATCTTGCCTGTGATTGGACGGCCATAGCACGGGAAACCTGCGTTTTAATGACAACTATATGTGTGAAAAGGTCCATAACGATGCTTTCTGGTGGTTTTTGAACGGTTAAAATACATTATAAGCTGCGATCAAATGAAGTGCGAATGTCACATCCTATCGGGTTAAAAATGTACTGACGTCTTGATGATGGCGTCACAATATCAGGTTATCACTTATTTCAGACGAAACATGCAAAAGTATTTGGAAACAAATACAAGATCGTAATATCGGAGGAAGATACTGAAAAAACGGAGCAGAAGAGTTGTTCCATCCACCCAATCAGAAGCATTAGACGGATCAATAATGACTCATTTCACACAAAGTAGCTCAGTAAATTTGGCTGTGTCCGAACGTGCACCCTATGCCCTAACCCCTCATTCACTACATAGAGCTGCACTATAAAGCACCCTACATTGGACCCTCAATCTGTTGGTGATTCGGACACGAAGCTCACTACTTTCACGTTGTCGGACATTGCGTGATTTCCAGCTGTAACTATGGCAACCTTAAAGACCTCGTTGCAAATACAATTCACTTTATATTTAATTCTTTCTTTGTACTGTATCTACTCAAATGAAAATAAAATTAAAATGTATAATCTAAAGTGTTTTGTTAACTTTTTTTCATGTTCATGTTATATCCGCCATTGTAAGCTGCCTCCCGCAATGCATTGTGGTCTATATTGTAACGTCTAGTGACCATCAATACTCACTACTTTTCAAGGTGCATTGTGGGTAATTTTGAGGGCACTACTTTTTTCTGAAAGTACGTTCGGACACACAAAAACCCTTCCACTATATAGGGCACTATGTAGGGATTAGGGTGCACATTCGGACACAGCCATTGTTTACTGTAAACCTTGTGCAGCAATATCCAGTTATGCGCCCCCTAGTGGACTTGTCTAGTAATGAGTGTTGTACACAAGCTTGCAGACTTGGACTTGGTGAGTTTGTGAAGAGGCAGAAATGGAGGTGAATAAAGATGAGAGCAGCCAGAAGAGATAGACTGTTCTTACCCTTCATCATTTACATCTCCTGTGTGGACTTCTACTGAATTACAACTTCTAGCAGCGTAAATTTAATATAATCATTAGATTTTTTTTCTTTGACAGTTACGTTTTTAATCAGTTTGCCTTTATGAACAGTTATTATGAAATGTGTTCAGTTTGATCGCAATGATTGATTAGGTTTGTTAAGTGGAGGTGTGACTGCTCTGTCACAGGTATATGATCACATTGTTTTTCATGACTTTCCAAACCACCGCTTGTTTGCTGGTGAATGGAAACTGCGGTGCAGAGAAACCATAAATCAGGGCGTTTATTGGCTCTGAACTCCGGAGATGCGCCGCAGCCAACCCGAGGGGGAAGGAAATAAAAAGCAGCATTTGATTTGGAGAAAATGAATTTGTCTGGGCTGCCGTATTTTTGGGTGGCCAGATAGAAATCAGCGTTTTAGATGGAGATGTCCCAGAAGCGCCGCGTTGGCATCTAGTGTGGGCTGGATGTGAAACAGGAGCTGCATGCTGTTTATTCTGGCTTTACTGGGACACATTTCACATACACTTACTGACAACACAGTGGGTGAGGTCAAGCTGGTTTACTGGCTGTGTGTGTGTGTGTGTGTGAGAGGAAACACTTTGTTGGCCATTCAGTGGTAAGATTGCCTCTCTGCTTTCAGACAA
>JBAMIG010000019.1:15276297-15287535 GCA_037177335.1 Kiunga ballochi
GTGGTAAACAACAACATTATGAGTGAAGTTTCTGCCATAAAGTGATGCAACATGTCTCAGAAACAGTATGTATCAAAGATGCGACATCAGGCCATAAGGGGTTAATATGCCTCATTCACATTTAAAGAGACGGCACCAAAACGAGTCGCTCTGAAGACGCACCTCAGAACAAGGTTATAAGGTGTGTGTGGAGCGAGAATAAGCAGGAGTTCAGACCAAAGCATTGTGGTTCTACTTTATACTGACAATAAATTCATGATTTACATGTTAAAAGGATTTAAAAGCATCATATATCTTCTTTAAAGCACGAGTCTGGTTTATGAAACCAGTTAGGTTCTGATTGTAAAGCCCTTTTCCTACCAAGTTCCACACTTACTTTAAAGGAAAAGGGTCCAAAAGGGATTAAAGATAAAAAGTGGAACTAATAAAATGGCTGTGTTTTTTATATATGATATAAAATATGAAAAAAAAATTATGTGTAATGTCTGAGGAAGGTTGTCGGGACGCCGTTTGAGTTTAATCCAAAGTTCAGAACAAGCCTTCTTTCATTCCCTTTGAGTTTACAAGGTGTTTTTTAGACTGTATGTCTTTGGGTTTCTGGTCTGATGCCTTCAACATGTTCTCAGAAGTAGGAAGTTGAGAGATTAATCCTCATTACCTCAGGGCAACCCCCAAACCACAGATCCATTAATAAGCATTCTGTCTGAAGTGTGCTGCACAAACCAAATGGCTGCATTTGCTGGTTTGGATGATCAAGGCGGTTTGTGTTCGATACCATATGGTTTCATTTTTCAGTAGAGCCAATAGCCTGAAAACTGCAACAGCTTTGCTATTATTTCCAAGCCAGGCCTTATTTCTGAGTTAAGGGAGGTAAATAAAACCCTTAAAAGTCCACCTGACACTCCAGGTGTTTGCTATGTTAGTTTTTATCCTGATGTATGTCTTCCTGGCAAATTCCTATTAATAATGTGGCACAAACACTCCAGTAAAGCAGGCATTTTTACAAGCCTTACAGGATTTTATTGGTAAGTTTTTCTATAAATATCAATGTATCAGATTCACCACATTGATCACCAGGAAGTCCACAATCTTATGTGGCAGACCCACAGCGAATACTGTGATTAATAGATAAAAAAAAAAGAAATGCAACAGAGAAAATTAAACAGACTGAAAAATATCTTCACAAAGAATATAATGATATGTGCAGCATCAGGGGGGAATAAATGTACATTTTCTACATTTCTAAACACTTAGAAGTGCATAAAAACATGTAATTAGGGCTAAAAAAAAAAGTGGATTTTGCATGATATGTCTCCTTTAAAGATTCAACAGTCAAATGTTTTCCCTTCATCACGAGCCGACTTGGTGCTTCCAGGTCAGCTGACGGCCTTTGTATTCCAGGAAAGACGACGGATTTGTCAACTCGTTCAACCCGCTGGCTGTTACTTTATCTTAAAGCTTCCAGAAACATCCGGTTGTCTATAATAAGGTTTAGTTTAAGTTCCTTTTATAGGGTTTCGGTCTTCAGGCTTTCTATGTTTTAGACATTTTTAATTACCCAGAGCCCTCCAGACCCGTCTGGCTCTCTATTAGAAGAATTTTGCAAATACCAAACACTTATGCAAAGACTCCCGATGAGTCGTCTTCTAGTCTTAGGCTCCATGTTTGTGAAACAGTCTGCCAGAGGACCTGAGGGCATCTTTTATTCCTGACTTTTAATTGAAAAATTATTTTTGGTATCATTTTCTGTAATTGCAACTTAATTATTTAGCTTTTATTCTTAGTTTTTATTTATTTCACCCATGCAGAGTTTTTTTTAAATAAGTGTTATATATATTTTTTTATACTTTGTTTTCATTTTTTTAATTTATTTGACATTTATACAACAAACTGCTTTGTTACAGATGCATCAAGCTCACTCTTTGGGTATGGAATATTATCTGCTGCAAAATAGGCAATATGTTTTGTGTAAATGTTTTGGTTGGGATATAACAACGATTAAGCTACATCTGTCTGTGAATAAAAAAAAAGGACGAAGTTTCTCTGTAAGTTTCTGAAAAGCAACGGTGAGGCTTGTTGGGCGGTTCTTACGGTTGCCATCTTGGCAGCATCATGCGTGCATTAGTACCCAGAAAATTCTTAAATAGGCAAAGAGCTGGAGATGAAGAGGGTTGTGATATGGTGACGTCTGTCTTTCTCTCAGCAAAGAGATAAAGTGAGCTAACTTAGATCTAATGGGAGCTACCAGGCTAAAGGTAAGTAGGAGGGCTAAAGCTAGGAGGCACTGTTGGCTAACTACAAACCACGTTTGTGCTACACTCTGCTTTCTTGCCATTGATATTGAATCAAAACCCCTAATTATGTCAAATTTCAGGATTACAAACCATCTTCCTTTTTAACAAATCTTATAGTTAGAGAGTGTCTAACCACCCATTAGCTATGCAGTCATGGGGATATCCCAAAATGCACTAAGCCCTTCCTTTTACTAACTTGCTCCTTATTGTCCATGTATTAATATATGACATTATTGACCTAAATCTTCTCTTCCTGCAGGTCCTCCTGGATAAAAGTTGTAGTGTTAATGCTGCTTTCCTGTCCTCTCCACCTGCCAGTCGCAGCAGATGGCTGCCCTCGCTGAACCAGGTTCTGCCGGAGGTTTTCCTTCCCACTGTCACCTTATGCAGCTCTGGCTATGGATTGGATCAAAGTCAAGATTTGATGCAATCTTTAGGATTCCCTTTACCTAGGCTATTTTTTTTATTACCCCCCGAGATGACATTGTCAGAAGGTGGCGCTATGCAAATGAAGGGGAATTGAATCTAAATAGATGAGTTATAAAGAATAAATAATTAAATTCACCCCCTTCACAATTGTTATGAAGTTTAAACTTGATCTATTAAACCCATTGCCACTTGGTTTACATATTATGAACATGTACTGATCATTTAGCTTCTTCCTGCATCATCCACCATATTGAAATTTATTCAAGTGTTAAACCAATCACCAACAACTGTTGGAAAAGCAGTTGTCTTTCAACTGGAAGTTTGGGAGTTCAATTCCAGGCTTACCCTAACTACATGCGGAAGTACCCTTAGGCAAGTCATTGAACCTCAACTAGCCCGTGATGTGCCTATCAGGCTGTGGGTGAAAAATGCTTTATAAGTCCATTTATGTTCAAACGTTTATTGTTAACTTTTTAAACGTTTTTAAAAATATATTTTTTACCTAAATATCAAATCAGCCAGTGAAAAACATTTCGCTTTAGACACATTTTTGACTGATGGACATGTCATCAAGACTCTTTAATAAAATAAGTTTACAGCCACTTTTTAAAACTGTTCATTCACAAACTCATCTTTATAGATTAATTTCAAGGCAAAAAGTACATTTAACTGGACTGGTATTTATGACATGTTTTAATATTAGGCAATTATATTCAGAAAAATGATTTTTGGTAAGATTGCTTTCCTTTGTGTTAATCTTACATTAATTCATGCATTCATAAATTTTCGCTTTGCTGCCTACAGCCTACAAAATGCAGCAGAAAGTGAAACAATCACACTCGTATCGGCATCCTTGCACCGGCTTCCAGTCCATTTCACCATCTCGCTCCTAAATTACATTTCAGCATCTAGCTGTGCTACAACACCACTCTACTTTTCCAGCCTCACACTCCAGCCAGTACACTGAGGTCTTAAAACCAATTACTCTTTACCATCTCAAGATCAAGGCGAAAAAACAAGAGATGATGGTGCTTTTCTTTACTCTGAGGAGCAGTGCTGTGCAAAATCTCGTCTGTTTCAAAGCATAGCTGAAAGTAAGTTTTATTTAATAGTTTTTTATACGAATACTAATTAAAAGATATGTTGCAGTTAAAAAGTGTTACAACAAAATTGATTCTTTAACTACATAGAAAAGCGAATGAATTACGTGGAATTGGCTGGTATGAAGATTGATTATAAGAGACTTGAGATCGACAGACTGATTATATCTCTTGCGGCTAGTCTAGGAAGGGTTCTGGGTCCCACCGATGAGCTGGTGAATGTGGCTGAGGAGAGAGAAGTCTGGGCTTCCCTCCTTAGGCTGCTACGCCCGCGACCCGACCTTGTATAAGCGATGGAAATTGGATGGATGGATGGACGGATTTTGTCTGAAGTGTGAGATGAGTTCATCCAGATGGCCATATCTTTATTCAGGTTGCTATGACAATAGTTTTTTTTATGATTTAAGTGCAATGAAAGAATAAGAGTTGGTTAAAACATGCTTACATGCAGTTTAGAAATTCATTACTGAAAGAAAATGGAGTTACACTCTTAGGATTACCCTCAGTCTACTCGTACATTGACTTGACATTGACATACGACTCAAACCTTTGGTATCATTTTGCAAGTGCTAGCTGTCCCAATGTAGAAGCTTAAGGCCTATTTAGTTGGTGCATGAGGACTGATGTGATATCCATTAAGTTTGTTCGTCTCCTGTGTCAGATGTATACATAATTTGGTCCTTTTTGAAGGCTTAGTTATTCCTCACTTAATGCAGAAAATGGAATAATGCTACAGAAATCGTATGGGCCATTGTTCAGTTGTGCCCCTCATAATCAGATAAATCACATTATGCTGTTTTTATAAATAATTTGATAATTCCAGAAAATGGACAACAATCAAACTTTTGGTGGGCATAAACAAGGTCAACTATGAGAAATTAGAACATTTTGGAACATACTAGAATAAATTCAGGTTTTTACATCTAATTTGTGCATCTGAAGCCATTTTAAATGTTGACACGTTCAATCTTTACACATTAGTCTCAGGGGTTTTGCTGCAACACTAAAATCTGCTGCAATGACTCAGCCTTGATCCAGGTGCCGTCCCGTCAAAGTAAATTACACATTTCCCTTTAATAAAACAGCGACAGTGATAAATAACAATAAACTGACACTCCATTTAATTTTTCATCATCAAAAAGCTTCAGCGTTGGAGAGAGATACAGGACAGCACATCATCCACATCAATCTCATACAGACACAGATGCTGTTCAACACAATCCACCTGCCTTGCCATGTCTGCCAAATTAATCTGACTGCGGAGATGAGTTTGGGATGAATTCATCTCCACTGGATGAGAGAGCGGCTCCCATATGTTGGGCCTGCTGGGAACCTGAGAACCGTATCCTTATTTCCCCTGAGGTGGCAGTCGTGTAACCCAGACTGAAGCGTGGAGACACCAAATTGAGTAGAGATAGAAGAGTTATCTGTGCAGACTGCTGAGTGCAAACACACACGGCTAAGCAGAAGTTTGTATCCTTAATGTGACCTACTTCTTCTTATGCTACCTGCCGTTATGATAGCTTCTTATCTTCTGACTGTGGAACAGCGGTTCATCTGGGGTGAGCCGTTGTGCTTCAGATGAATTTAAATCAACACAAAGCAAAGCAGCACTACATGCAAGAGTGGTATGGGGAGAGGTGCTGGCAGAAAAAACTCCTCAAAATGGATTTTTTGATTCATCATAAAAACAATGTAACCATAGAGTCTGAAAAAATTAATCAACCTGATAAAAGGACAGCCATTGTGTTTGAATTAAATTACACTAACGCTCAACTTATAAGTATGAATGCAGTTGCAACATTTAAATGTTCAATTTTAACATTAGCATTTAGATTTGGTTTGTAGGGTTTAGCGTCTCTTCTTTCACTTCCTGTTAAATCAACAGTAGAAATGACATTTTTGCTCCTTACATATAAGCCTAGCCTGCAGGGTTGCTTTGGATTTCTAAAAGCAGAGTGGGAGCCAGAACCTTGGGTTATCAGGATCCTCCCAGTGGAACCAGCTCCCAGTTTGGGATCAGGATATAAGACTCTTAAGAGTTTCCCTTAAGGTCTACAGTTGGGGCTGGTTCTGCGACCCTTTGACATAGGGTTACAATCCATTTCCTCATAACCTTAAATGAGGTGTTGTATATTTGTTTGTTGTTTGTTTGAAATGGCAGCATACCTAAATGTTGTGTGAAATCTGTGTACTATGTTGCACAAGAAATTTTACTTGCCAGGACTAAGATGGTGGACAGGATAAGGTCATTATACATCAGTCCTGCAGGTATTGAATGTGTCTCTGCACTTACACACTTGATTCAAATGAATGGGCTGATACTGACCTGAGCAGAACTTGACAACAAGCTGTTGGACATCAGGTGTGTTGTAGTAGGGAGACACTGAATGCCCGAACACCTTCGACGACCAGAGTTAGTCATCTCTGATGTATATTCTCAGAGATGTAAAAAGATGCAGCAATGTCACCATGTATTGCATCACTGCTTCTTCTTCATTGGTGTTTTTGTCACTTGCCCAGTGTGCAATAATCTTTCTCTACTTGCTGCATCTGGGTATGCAGCCACTGAAAACATACTGAAACATACTGAAATAAACATAAAGGATGTAGACGAGACTTTTCTTGGCTTATATTTATTTATTTATTATCCATGCTTAGACATATGACCGCATCGTCATTATTTGTGTTTCTGTAATTATTCCTTAGTGAGCATTCTGGGCTATGGTGTGTTGACCCCCTTTACTTGCCCTTTCCACCCCCAACCAGCAGGGCCAGTCTGGTTCTGCTGGAGGCTTTTCTTCCAGTTAAAACCCTCTTCAATGCTATACATCACTTTAATGGATCTTTTTAGTTAGATTAATAAACTGGGTTGAATTGGACTGTGTGTGTAAAACATGAATTAGCTAAAGTTAGAGCAGGTGTGTCAGCTATAAGAGTGTTTTTTCTTTTACATATGCACCATTAAACCTTTTATAAACACAACCTCAAACTGATGATTCATAACACAAAGACTGAAATAATTATCCAGTTGAAAGTGTCTAATCTAAGCGCACTTGCAGTAAAGACATAATTCACCAGCAGTGATTAGAAACCAACATTAAAGATAGTTTCTTTACACCTGACCTGTTGCTTGCCTCCATATTCTGCAACGACGGCATAACATGCATTAAATATTCACCGTAAACACAATGTAGTCACATTAAGCAAAAGTCTATTACAATGATAAATGTGTTTAAATGGCATCTATTAAAGGTTGGGATATATTAGATCAAAGTAAAAACTGCATCTGGAAAGTAATGTGCTAAAAGTACAAACAAAATGCAAAGAATTAAATTAAACAAACAAGACCAAACTATCTCGCCCGTTGGCTGCTGGCATAGGCTCCAGCCCACCCGCGACCCCGTTAGGGACAAAGTGGTAGATAATGGATGGATGGAAGACCAAACTAACAAGTCATAACACCAAGCATCAAGCTCGGCATGCTAAAGCTAACGTTGTTTTTTTAGCTAGAACTATCACAAGACTGCAAAAGTCCATCGCTTTTATTTTAGCATTACTGATTACAGAAGAGACTGAAATTAACAAGGGGCTTTAAAAAACATGCTGCTTCGAAACACCATGTTGGGACATGCAGGTAAATGTATTCATCTTGTTCAATTTTGTTTCATTTTAGCTAGCTACTAAAAAGTTGACTGTAGCTAAATGCTAATTTAGGTCTGAGCACATTCACATCTGTGCTATCAGGATGTTACATTTAAGCTGTTTGAAGTCACATTTTTGATCTAACATTTCGATCTCCAGCTGGGAAGCACCTGACTGACACTACTGGAATAAAGACAGAGTTAAACATGTGCATGTCTCCCAACGTTTTTGGAATTAACTTTATTAAAGGTAAGCTTAAAACTAATCTCAGTCCGCTTCCATGGATGGTACGGTTCGTCTGAAGTAGTTTGGACACTCGCTTGTACTTTTATTTGTACTGAAGAAGTGAGCTCTGTCTGTTTAAAGTGAACCCTGGTTCACTTCAGTGCAGTGTGAATGCAAACAGACTAATAAATGAACCAGAGTAACATGTTTGTTTTTAAAAACCACAATAGAAGCGAATGGTGGTGTTTCATGATTTATGTTTACTGAATGATCCATCTAAAAGATGACTATTTTATTAAGTTGAGGTTTTCTTCTTCCTGCTGAATCTTTTCTTTAAGGCCAGCAGCTGTTTAGCAGTATACCTACCCCTAGTGAGCAGTTGTTGTAACTGCATGATGTTGTCTATGTGGTTTGGTCCTCACGGGTAAAGTGCAACTCAAAAACAAAGCAATCCAGTGAAAAAAGCTACAATTTTTCTAATTACCAGTCAAACTGTGATGTGCATTAAAGACGTTAACTCACGTTCGGGTAGAGAAACAGGTCTCGGCTCACCTGTGCAAAGTGGACGATAACGTGCATAGCTGAAACAGTTGAGCTTCAATAACCAATACTCTGCTGGGGAATCCTAGTCCCCGAGGGCCACAGTCCTGCACGCTTTCCATGTGTCCCTGTTCCAACATACCTGATTAAAATCAAATAAAACCAACATTAAGAGGACTCGTTAATTTGAATCTTGTGTGTTTGAGCAGGGATTTCATGGAAGACTTGCAGGATGAAGAGTGAGATTTCTTATTCGTTGGTTGTCTCGTCCTTCAGTAATTATTGACGCAGCGCCACCTGCTGCAAAAAGCAGAATATATTATTTAAAACTTTGTAGAGAAGTCGGTCTAAATTGACCTAAAACCAAATCAAACCACAGCTAAAGCTTAATGTCGGACTAAAGAGCAGAAACTGTGAATCATAGAAAATTTATGAACCGCTGAAAGAAGCAAAAGTAAAGCTGATTTTTAAAGCTAGTTTTTCCAGCTGACTGAAGCACTGATGTTTTGCATTAAAGCTTATTTTTTATTGAGTCATTTAAAAAAAATCTTTTTAAGGAATTTGTGGGAATAATAAAACGGAAGTGGAGGCTTTAGCCTTTGCAGTGTTATACTCCAGCAAACATCGGACACAAAGCAGCCATACTGGCCTCATATGTCGTATTCACCACAGCCACGTCTGGACATGCTCAAATTATTTTGTTATGCTACAGCTGTGAAACAACAAAGCTCCATATGGAAAACATCACATAAAAAATGGATTTAAAATTCTTACCTCGTCCAAAGAATTGTCTTCTATTCTTTGTCATAATGCCTGAAATGTAACTCCAATAAGGTCAGATCAAATGTCCATTTCCCATTAATAATCAGTGTTCTATAAACATTTTCTGCCTGTTTTTATGGGTTTGAAGCATCAACCAAATCTTTGAACTTCGTATACAGTGTGATTGTGCTGCAGACATTAATAACATATATCTGCCAAACTGTGATTGTGAAAACATTACATTTTGATATACATCAGAACACAGACTAAACAGAGGCTACAGATTTATCATGTAAATATTATGGCACAGCTGGAGCTGGAAATCGTGGCATAATGATAAAGAAATCCCACTGGAAAGTCACTCCCTGCATCCTGTAACCATATGAAAACGACTTCTGATCGCTATCTAACAGGCAGGAAATTAGACGTATGCGATTAGAGCCAAACTAAGCAGGATAATAAAAGTAAATAAGCGAGCAGTTTGCAGCATGGAGGACAAAGAAGACAAGCAGAACAGAGTGGACGTGGACTCGCTCGCATACCGACTCACAAGCTGGAACGTGATGAATGATGTTTGGGCTCAGGAGGGTTGCACTTCATTTAGGAGGAGGACAAACTTGGTGCCAAGCTCAGTGGTCTGTTTATCCTTTCTGGTCTCACACGAGCCAGCAAAGACAATGTGAAACAATGTAGGGTATTGGGGGAGCGGGGGGACCTGGACCGTCTTAGACTCTTGTTCTCTGTTGTATTTTACCCACATGTGTGAAAGTTAGCCAGTCAGCATTGGGATGATTGATTAGCCATAAGGACTAAAAGTCACGCTGGGTCTCGTGTTTCCTCCAGTGTCCCATGTTTATTATTACACCCTGTGTGGGGCATCCGTCATCAGACCAGCCTGAGGTGCTGTTACTGATACAGTCAGCTAACAACAGCCGTGTTTGACGGATCGCATGTATAGGTGTTTGTGTGACGGGTCACAATCCTCTAATAAGTGCAGCTCCACTATACTGTGGCTTCATAAAGGATGAGCAACAACCAGGTGGGTTAGGAGAGGTTTATTCCTCCTGCAACACAGCAGGAGACACAGAAAAGCGTGATAAGCACCAGTCCTGGGACAAGGAGAATCACTGCAAGATCGTCTCTCCTCTGTGCTCAGCTTAACAGCCAACAAAAGAAAATGTATAGTGCTTTTTTAAATATCATAACGCATCTGTGTATCAGTGTATCAACAACCAATAGCATGGCAGCATTTCAATGCATTAAGGCATGAAGATGTGATCAACATGACTCGCTGAAGTTCAAAGTGAGCGTCAGAGTGAAGAAAAAAGATGATTAACCCCTTAATGCCTGAATTAAGAGTACCGTATTTTCCGCACCATTAGGCGCACCGGATTATAAAGCGCAGTCCTAATTACAGGGTTTATTTCTGTAATTAAACCATACATAAGGCGCACTGTGTTATTAGGCGCATGCTAAAACATACAGTAAAAAAAGACAAAAGGAAGTAAAACTGTGTTTCGGCACTTTTATTGAACAAAAGTCATTCTTCCCCCACAAAACCATCAAAGCTTTCATCCTCAGTGTCAGAATTAAACAGTTGCGCCATTTCAGTGTCCAACATTCCGAGTTCCTCTTCTTCACCAGAATCAGACTCACCGACCGGGTCCACTGCAACGTCGATGCCGGCTTTAACAAAAGCTCTTACAATTAATGAAGGCGGTATCGTAGCCCATGCGTCTATAATCCATGTGCATATGGTGGCATAACTTGCCCACCGCTGCCTCATAGTCTTTGTAAAAGAATGTTCGCCTTCTGTCATCCAGCGCTCCCACGCAGCCCGCAGCTTGACTTTAAAAGCCCGGTTCACACCAATGTCCTTCTTTGGTGAGTCCGCCCGGGATGATGGCGAGCTCCGGGTTAACCTGCTTAATGCGTTGTTTTGCGCTGTCTGTTAGGTGGGCGCGCATGGAATCACATATGAGCAGAGACGGTGAAGTGTGGAAAAACCCACCCGGCCTCTTAACATACACTTCGCTCACCCAGTCTTTCATTTTTTCCTCGTCCATCCAGCGTTTTTGATTTGCCTTTACCACAACTTCGGCTGGAAACGCTTCTTTTGGCACTGTTTTTCTCTTAAAAATCACCATTGGTGGTAATTTCTGTCCATTTCCGAGGCAGCCAAGCACCACAGTGAACGACGACTTCTCGTGCCCCGTCGTTCGTATCGCCACCGTGCTGGTCCC
>JBAMIG010000019.1:15327507-15338553 GCA_037177335.1 Kiunga ballochi
GTCAGGACTTCCTCCTTTGGCCAGCTTATTACCCCAGCCGGGTATCTGATTACTGGCAGGGCGTAGCTGTTAATTGCTTGGATCTTGTTCTTGCCATTGAGCTGACTTCTCAGTACTTGTCTTACTGGTTGCAGGTATTTAAATATGTTATCTTACTTTTGTTATTTAGGTAGTCATTTTTAGATCAAAGCACAGAATCATACCCACAACACTGATGATTGCTATCATTTATGTTAAACCTATAAAACAAGCAAAGATATTTCTAACATGTGAACAAGGTTGTACAACTAATTTTAATGTGGAGATATAACCCACCTCTTCAATTTACCCACCTTTAATGGGTACATATTAACTGATATTAATAATTTTGTATGGTATTAACATGTTTTTTTGCCATTAAAATTGTTTTATTGTAATTTACTGGTTCAAAGTTTGGACATTTTCTTATTAAATCAAGTGGGAAGTGTCTCCATAAGCAGAAAATGTCAAATGTGTTACAGGTTTAGTTATATTTTTGGTTTGATAAAAGATTTACGGGTTTTTGTTAAAAATGGTTTTTGAAATGTAATCCTGTCTTTCACTAATATTCTTGGTTATTACATCTTTTTTCATAACGACTTTTTCCAAAAGTGCCCATTCTGCCATAACTCATCAGAAATTGTGACTTTTTGTTCATCTTAACAAGAGATACTCTACAAAGAGGTGTTTCAGGGAAGTCTGTGGTCAGAAATGAGGTATGTCTTATCAGAAAGAGTAACTTAATTTCATGCATTTTGCAGACATTTAAATCACAAACACTTGTTATTCATCTAGAAAAATACAAAACATTTTAAAATCACAAAAACTTAATCATCTTTTCTGGTACTAATAAATTACACTTTAAATGCATGTAGAACGTCACATTCTGCTCAGATTAAAGACATAATTAAAGAATGGACAACATTTTTCAGATGTGGAACATTTAGTGGTTTTGGGGGATTTTTGATAGTTTTCTTTAAAAAAAATTAATAAAAACCTCTCGGACAGAAGATTCTTCCTGAGGATTTGAACCCTCCTGGATGGATCCATGAAGGATACTTACATGTGAAAACCTTTAAACCAAATGCACGTTATTTTGGCTCTGACTTGATCCCATAGCCTGTAAATTTGGCCTGACTGAGAAGTCTTGGTCTGAAACATGGTCACTAGATGAGTAATCTTCAAAGCTTCCAGGTGATTAGTTGTTTGACGAGTTAAACTCCCCCATGGAGATTTTCTGTCTGGTGCTTCTTTCAAAAGCTATTGCTCTGCAGTAGATAAACTAATTTCTCCTTACAGATGGTATTTTTATCTTTCTGTCTGCATCGCATCTGTTATTTAAAATGAACTCTGCTCTATATTAATAGATGCTGCATCAGATGGAGGAGATGCAATTAGTAAATTGATAGATTCTGAATAGTTTTGTCAGTAGTGATGATCAAAATCTGTTATGGCTGATAGATCTTAAATAAAAATCACTTCATTAGGTTTAAAATTAGGTGAATATTAACACAAATTCTTCATTGCATGCCATCTGCTCAGTTCATTCAGTTGTGTAGAAATGAAGATGATTTGCTAGAGCTCAAACTGAGCATCAGAATGAAGATGAAAAGGGATTTAAGTACTTTGAATGCGGCGTAGTAGCTGGTCTGACTAATTCAGGTCTACTGGGTTTTTCATAGGCAACAGGAATTTACTAAAGGCAATGGTTCCAGTAAACACACCGCATGGCCATCCCTGAAACAGACACAGCAGCTGGAACTAATCTCACAAAGCTGGTGAAAAAATATTTACTGGTCTTAATTTTAGCTGTAACATTCAGATTTCAGGGAGATTTAAAGCTCCATAAAATCAGCGGTATAGCTGCTGATCCTGTCCTTTCCTGTATCAGCACAGCCACCAGCTTATCTATTGATCTATTGGGAGGAATTTCAATTATAATTCCTATTGGTGTATTAAAAGCTCCTGTAATATTTACAGAAAGATGCTACATAGCTTGAAGATAATCTGTGATAGTTGCATGATAAATCAGACAGGATCTACATCCCCTTTTACAAGCATGGATTTTATAATTATTATCATATTCCTGCAGATGAGGCTGCGTCACACTGACAACATCTAAAAGACACAATGAGTGCTGCAGCTAATTTCATGACATCAGCGTTTTTAACAGAAAATTCTGCTTCATTTTCTGCTTGAGTTGTTGTCTTCCAGCCTGTTTGAGTCTTAAATGAGATAGCAATGGGTTTACATGTCAGTGGTAATGGTGCGGACTATTCTCTGTGCAAGAGAATTAGCGGTGCTAAATACAGTAATACCATCAGCACCAGCCTAGTTATGAGGACACGTTGCTTCAACGCAGGTGGAGAGAGGAAGGGAGGAGGCACTAGATACAGAGGGTCAAGCTGCAGCAGGGATCATTTAGCTTAGGTCGCGATTCAGTCCTGCTGGGAAAGGAGCAACGAATGCAACAGGTGCCGCTTTCGAGCTTTTAGACATGTTTTCCAAGTTTAAGGGACTCTTTAAAGGTCCCCAGGTGCCGGAGGATTCTGGGACCACTAAAGCAGCTGCTGGTCCTGCACCGCCTCCAGCCAAAGTAAGTCCAGGCACAACTAAACAACTAAATATTTTCCTTATAGAACGTAAAAAAAAAATGCATATACTGTAGTTTCTTTGATTAGCTTTGATGCTGAATAGTTGGTGCCAGTAACAGCAGCAGCAGCCAAGACTGAAACCACAAAGTATCATCAAATATGAAACGCTGCATCTGTTACAGATTAAACTGGTTGATTTCTCTTAGGATAAAAGTTTCACCTCATATGTTATTTTATCCGTTCAGTCGCTCGGGACTTCAAAATCAAAAGAAAATTTTTAATTTAATTAACCTTATAGAGCTCACTTAATTTGTGTATTTCTAACCTGCATGTTTTCTGACATTTTAATTAAGCTCTTTTTAAATCATTCACCTCTTAAAAAACTCTTGATACATTGTCGTGGTTTGCTGATAAAGCGAGTATTGTGACTGGAAAATGTTGATTCTGTTGCACAGGAGGAGAAGAAAGATAAGGAGAATGAAGGCAAGAAAGAAGAGAAGGCACAGGGTAAGTGCTGGATTGTGAATGCTGATTTATGGTAGGTTGCTTCCTGTCTGGGCTAACGCTCGTTGCTTTGTCTGAATCCCAGCTAGCATCACACATAACATTATGTGGAGACTACATGATATTTATTCTCTAAAACAATTTCTCACATATGTTTGCTAATACAGTATTATTAGTAAATCTACAGTAAATTTATGTGTGACTGATGCTGGTTTTGTTTGTTTTTTCGGGCAGTTAAAACAAACTTGCTCTCTGGATCAGACTAAGTACGTGTAAATATAACAACATTACATAATTAATTTTGTTCAGGGGCAGAGCCTGACATTATTTTGCAGGGGTGCCCAGATGCCCTATTAGGAGCCTAGGCACCCTTGAGAAAAGATTTCTGGCTCCGCCCCTGCACAGAGATTATAGCTGTTGTTCAGCTAATTTAAGTCAAATTTGCTTTATAGAAGATGATTTGCCTCTTTGTTGCTTGATGTTTGTGCTTGTAAATGATAAGAGTTACTTTTGCATCTAAACAGGTTCAGGGCAGAACCCAACATTTTCATAGGGGTGCCCAGGCTGCTACGTTCTTTGCAGTGTCCACAAATAAGTTGCTAATGCAGGTTGCAAGAAATTTGCCATATATTTTTAGGGTTTACGTGACCATCAGTCTGTTACATATTTAATTTTATTTTATTTCGTAATTTTCTTCCAGTTTAAGTTCCTAAATCTGTTTTTGTTGAAGGTTCATACTGTCTTCTTTTTTCTTTTTGCAAGACAAACAATTGTTTGTTTATCTGCTTTACATGTTTCGACCACTTCCTGTGGTCTTCCTCAGAAGCGACACATCAGGTAAATCCTCAGGTAAAGCAGGTAAACAAACAATTGTCTGTCTTACAAAAAGAATTGTAAAAATTAATCCTAAATCTTTTGGTTTTGTCTGTAAGGACGCTCACACTGATTGACTGGGAGGCAACAGCCAACTAATACCCTTATTTGTCTAACACAATCTCCTCTAATTTGCAATCTTCTTTTTTTCAAAAAGCAACTTTTTTCACAGCAGCCAGCTGATCCATTAACAATCTAACAGGTTTTTGCTTGTTTTATTTACAATCTGAATTTGATGGCTTCCCTGATTGTATCAACTACTGCCTCACTGCACTGCCTGCAGAGGTGTGTTCACGCAATATATGCATTCAGCAACGGGCTCCTCATCACTGCTGGTTTTCAGATTAGTTGCTAACCATGACCCCATCTGGCCACCGCTTGGCTCCTCCCCTCACTTTATCTTCCATCTTTTCCAGTTTAGTTATCCCGTCATAACGTTTCTGATACTTCTCATGTTCATTGAGTAAAAAGTAAAAAAAATTCCATAGTTATATTTAAATGAAGGAATTGTTAGTGATCATTGTACATGTATAATGTGATAACTGCTGGTTGCATGATCTGCTCATGATCTCCATTGTCTGCTGTTTGCATCATATCTGTCCAACTACAGATATATAGACCCTTAAGATTGTTATCAATGTTTAATTATTAATTTGCAAAATTTTCTTCTCAGTAGTTTCAATGTTTGTTTTGAATCAACAGTTCCTTTACATATTGATAATTGTTCAAATACATTTTTTTGACATTTATTTATAACTTGAGTTTTAGACACAAATGTGCTTTTAAAAAAAGTTAGTTTGAAAATATTTGTAAAGTTCAAAGATAATAAAATAAATTGAGATAATTACTCATTTTCAGAATCCACACCTGCACCAGCAGCACCTGCACCTGCACCAGCACCACCAGCTGCAGCAGCACCAGCAGCACCTGCACCTGCACCTGCACCAGTACCAGCGGCTGCACCTGCCCCCGCAGCAGCAGCACCTGCACCTGCCCCGGCAGCAGCACCTGCCCCCGCAGCAGCAGCACCTGCACCTGCCCCAGCAGCAGCACCTGCACCTGCCCCGGCAGCAGCACCTGCACCTGCCCCAGCAGCAGCACCTGCCCCCACAGCAGCACCTGCACCTGCCCCCGCAGCAGCACCTGCAAACCCTGGTCAGGCAGAAGGGTAAGACCTATTCCACATGGCTGTTTTAGTTGCGATCATGCTGTTGTGTCACCTTTACCTTCTCTAAGAAATTATTCAGCTGAGATGCGTTTAAGATAAAAAAGCAATTAAATGGAGTGGTTACAATCTGTTTACTCTTGAGTATCTACCTAGCAAGCAAACTGTTCTCTATATAAACTGTGACACAACAAACCAGTATTAAATTAATCAATGCGTAGACTAATTAAGTAGATAAGCTGGCATGTTGTGAGAGAAATGCTGAGACGGCACTCAGGAGTGAACACAGCTCATTAGATCTTCAGCCAAATATTCTCCTTGTGCTTTAGATGCACATTGAGCTTCGTTCCGTTGAATCCTATCTTATCTTATCTCATCTTTATCCCTTGCTGCAACGTGTATGAGAAGAGGAATGACCTGAAAGTGGATTAAAAGCTTTTCGGTTCTTTAGGCATAAGGAGCTCATCAGGGCTGCTTCTGGCTCAGACCATAAAAGCCATGAAGGTAACAGCTACTGTTAATCCTCTCAGATGTAAAAACAGCTTTCCAAATGAGACGTGCTGTAAATTACGTATGAGGTAATACTGAAAATGTGGAAGGAAAAAAAGAGAGGAAAGAGCTCCATATCCAGATGCCTTCATGGACATGTTTACAGGAGTTCAAAGGTGATCTGAGGCACCGTAGCATAATCCTCAACTGGCCCAGCCTGACTCGCAATGAGCCGATAATTGTTTTAACCAAGAATCTAATGATTTGATTACTTCTAACTTCTAACTTATAAATTAAAGTAAATGGAAAAGCACCTTCACAATGCCAGAGGGAAGTAATGTGATTATAATACTGCTGTAATTCATAATACATGCTAATATTACACTGGATTGCTTTGATTACAGCAGCATTTCCTGTATAATCTGCAAGATTTACACTCCCAGTCAAAAGTTTGGACACATACCTATAGAATCCAGTGGGAACATGTGTGCAAACCTTTGACTGGTAGTGTATTTCCACTTGCATTATTTTTTTCAACAAGAGACGTTGGGAGAGTCTGACCACTGTACAAAACCTTCTCCAGTACGTCCCATTGACTCACATTGTGGTTCTGCATTGTGATCATGGTGCCTCCTGTTCCCTTAACCACTCTTTCGCAGTTTAAACCAGATTAATCCGGATTGTCATCATAGAAAATGCATTTGTGAAGATGGGTAACCTGCTCTTTCAGTATATTCTGGTAGTCGGATGATTATTTGGTTGCTGAACCTGATCAACTGCAGCAACACCGGATCATAGACCGCCCCCACAGCTTTGTACAGTTGTCACAATGGCTGCATCACTTCACCAATTACTCTGAATCAGGGTGAGTCTGGACTCATCAGACCACGTGACTTTCTTCTATTGCTCCAGAGTCAAACCTGTATGCTTCCTTGCAAACTGAAGCCTTTTTCTTAGGTTAGCCCGTAGAGTTAGCAGCACTGATGAGGTGAGATTTTATGGCCTCACAACTGTTTGCTCCCAGTCTCCTCGGTTCCCTTCATGTTGTTTATGAGGACCACTGTTAGTCATATTTCTGAGTTCTGCTGATGTTTTCCTTTGATTTGAGTCCACTAAACGTTTAAGTGATCACTGATCACCATCAATCAGGATATTGTACAACCTCATTTCCTCCTGGAGGATGACAGTTCCCCTTGGTTGTATGAAGCCATTGGACAGTTTTAGCACTTTCTCCTGAGATGTTTTCTCTGCGTGATGCAGATGATGTGACCCATCTTAAACAGACTAGCATCCTTTCCACAACCACAGGATGTGATTCTCCACATGCTGGCTTAAGAAACAAGGAACTACTCATTGCATCAGTTGGGGTTAAACATGTTGTTACCAGCTGAAAGACAAACACCAGTGCAGTAATTATCTAATAGACTTGTTCCTATTTGCATAGCTTTGTTTGTAAATTAATTTTATTGTCTTTGTATGCATTCCATGCTCCTAAATATTTACTTTTTATCCGTTTAATTTGTACATTTCTGCTTATCTTTCTTATTGGATGCATATAACCCTAATCATCATCATTGTGCAAAATAATATGTTGATCCTGGAAGCTACTACAAAGCAGCCAGCTGCTACATTCTTGTGTTTTGTAAGATAAGTGAGTCTTTGCACTTTGCAGGATAAAAGCAGCAGCTTTCATGGCGGATTAGGTCTGACAGTCCTGATCAGACTCAGCTGAAGGGTCGTTCCACCTGTCATCTACATGTTATATGACCTCACAGTTACAGTAAACAAGTTGTATCATGGTGTTTCAGTCTCTAAGTAGAGATATTTAGAGGAAACTACTGAACAGAACATATTTATCAGCTTTGTCAATGCAGACAAATGTTTTTAGTTGTTTTAACTTATTAGATTTGGATCATAATACAAACTAACAATTCAGTGGACCGGTAACCTGTCCAGGTGTACCTCTAATCTGCTAATTGCTGGATAGACTCTAGCTTCCCCGCTACCTTGAAGAGGATTAAGTGGTGTAAATAAACAAAACAAACGAATCCTTCTGACGGGTGTAGTACTGAATATTGTCCACAAGGGGGCGAAATAAGACTGTCCTCTGCTCCTCGAGAGTTCAAGTCAGTTGAACAAGACAAACTACTTAAGTCCCACAAAAACAGTCTGTAAACAGCAGACATAAGACATCTGTGGGGGGGAAAAGGTTGAAAAGACATAAGACTTAAAAGAAATGTAAGAAAAAAATGTATTAATGGATGGATCAGAGCTATTCATGTCGGTCCCATGAGGGCCATAGCCATACTGGTTTTTAATGTATGCCTGTTCCAGCACAGTTGACCCAAATGAAACAAATCCAAGAGCCACAGAAGCTCTGCACAAACACACCCTGATTAATATGAGCTAGTGTGTTTGCGCAGAGATGCGTAGAAAAAGTCAATCGCCCTTAGACGGCTGGACGTATTATTCTATCATAGGATGTATTGCCTTGCTTTTGAACTCATTGCAGTACATAAAAATAACTTTATTGTAACAAATTGTTACAAAAATGTCAAAGGTTTTACCCATCTGGTCTTGCCTGTGATTTCCAGGCAGGAAGAAGTGCCTCCTCCTCCTCCTCCACCCATCGTCATCAACAGGTACTCAGATGACCAGCTCCGAAACATAGCTAAACGGATGAAAGAGAGACTCGAGATCTATAAGGAGAAAGTGATTGATCAATATGCTTCATCCCCTGAGATAACCCCTCCTGTCAGTAAGTGCTAAAACCACCTTCATTATATACACAAACTGCTGGTCAACATTATTGGCACTCTTGTAAATTAAGGACACACATGAACCCATGGGACACTTAATTAGGGCCACATTGCTGGTTTAGAGCAGAACCAGCAGAACTGGTCCTGATCTTCAGCTTTCACTCAGGGATTCACAGCCAAGTGTGAAGCGGCTGTGATGAGAACCAGCATATCCATGACCATGGTCATCAGAAGAGTCCCTTTGGGATGACTTCCTCAGGGAAGTTTGGTTTCCAGCAGCTGAGACATAAACAAAGGAAGAATCTTCAATACAAAAGTACAAACATTTTCACTTGCCCCCCACATTATCACAATCACGACTAAATGTAATGAGCTGCTGTCAAATTATTCGCTAATAAGCGATTTTTCAAGTTTACCTAATAAAATAGGAATTTAGTGTCTGGTTGGTTTAAATATCTTCATGCTATCCTTACAGCCCCTTTGCTTCAAAAAGACCAGTATGCAAAAGTAATAGAGGATAGGGCCAGGCAAGCCGAGGAGGATCGCATAAAGAAGGAAGAGGCGGACAAGAAGAAGAAAGAAGAGCAAGAAAAGAAAAAGAAGGAAGCAGAAGAAAAGAAGAGGGAGGAAGAGGAGAAAAGGAAAGAAGAAGAAAAGAAGATAAAGGTCCCTCTGAAAACCAAGCTGAAGGCAGCTCTATGGGCCTTAGTGGATCTAATACTTAAACCAATTGAGGATGGGATGGACGGCGTGCTGGGACACACCATCGACCCTTTCACAGATCGCCGCTACATTGCCTGGCTGAGCGTGGTGACTCTGGCCTTCAACTACAACACCTGGTTCGTCACGGCCCGTCTTTGTTTCCCCTATCACAACGAGACCAGCATCCCCTACTGGTTCGCCATGGACATCACAGCCGACCTCATCTACCTCACAGACACCGTCCTGTTCCAGCCCCGCAAGCAGTTTGTCAAAGCCGGAGATATCATAGTGAGTTTGGGAAGAACGCTGATTCTCCCAGCAAATGACCCAAATAAGGATCTAACAACCACCTTTCCCCCACTTCCTGCAGAAAGACCGTGCAGTGACGAAGAAGCACTACAGAGACTCAGAGCGATTCCTGGTATGGTTCATTGAACTCTGGACTCCGGTGTGAGCGATCATTGGTGGTTTGTCACGTCTGTCTCTCCCCAACAGGTCGACATTGTGTCCGTTTTACCGTTGGACCTGCTTTACCTGCAGTTTGGATTCAAATCCATTTTCAGATTCAATCGTTTGTTTAAGGTAAATAAACACATTTCTGTGCAAAGGAAAGATGTAACCAGATGATTTAGACAATGACTAATATTTCTGTACTTCCTCACCAGGCGGATACTTTCTTTGAGTTCAGTGATCGTCTCGAGAGCATCATGGCCAAAGCTTACATCTGGAGGTAAACCGTTCTTCTTGTTGGTGTAAATAAATGTTATTGTTTCTACACATGAAATTTTCCATTTTTCCTATAAATTTTTTTCAGATAACTCATTATAAATTATTTAATTCCTACTTCTTTTATTGAAATAAGTCCTGTTTGACAGTGTGTTCTTTAAGATGTAACATATTGTTCCAACAGCATGTGGGTCATTCCACTGAATGGTGCCATTTCCATGTTGCAACTGGAAATGATGGTTCAGTGGAAAAACATGAAATATAACCTCATGGCATCTTTGCTAAAAGCATGAGGAATTAAGAAAATGTCTCTTTTACAAATTAACAGCTAATAAGTTACATGATAGGTTTGCTGAGATTGGTCTCTTTGATAATATTTTACCAAATATACAGAGGAATAATTGAGAGTTAGTTTGGGTTTTCCCATGGCCTTCAGAATATGCAACTGATGCTACTTCCTGTTGTGAATGTGACTTGTGGAGCGTTCTGCATAAATCAGGTCATGTGTTGGGGCAATGGGACTATGTTACCACAATACAAATCTGCCTTTTTACCAAAGAAATACTTGTGAAGAATAAATGGAAAATATGCAGAAATGCAAAAAACCAAAATAGATTTAGGATTTTATTAATCATGACCTGGTGGTGAGTAGACTCAGATGGTGGGGGAGGATGCTGGTCAGGCCTGGCAGGCCCAAACGTGTCATCAGGGTCTGCTGGGAACGTCTGGCAGAGTCCCCTATCCGGAAGAGCTTCAACTCCCACCTCCGGGAGAGCTTCAACCATGTCCCGAGTGAGGCAGGGAACATTCAGTCCGAGTGGACCATGTTCCGTGCCTCTATTGTTGAGGCGGCCAGCCGGAGCTGTGTCCGCAAGGTCGTTGGTGCCTGTCATGGCAGCAATCCCAGAACTCACTGGTGGACACCAGCGGTGAGGGATGCCGTCAAGCTGAAGGAGCCCTATCGGGCCTTTTTAGCCTGTGGGACTCCAGAGGCAGCTGACAGGTACTGACAGGCTAAGCGTTATGCGGCTTTGGCGGTCGCCGAGGCAAAAACTCGGGCATGGGAGGAGTTCGGTGAGGCCATGGAGAACGGCTTCGAGGAGATTCTGGTCCACCATCCGGCGCCTGAGGAGGGGAATGCAGTACTCCGTCAACACTGTCTACAGTGGAGATGGGAGGCTGCTGACCTCGACTTGGGACGTTGTGGGTCGGTGGA
>JBAMIG010000019.1:15377200-15394858 GCA_037177335.1 Kiunga ballochi
GCTGCTAGCTGTTAGCCTGCAGCCGTGCTATCAAGCTGCTAGCTGTTAGCCTGCAGCCGTGCTATCAAGCTGCTAGCTGTTAGCCTGCAGCTGTACTATCAAGCTGCTAGCTGTTAGCCTGCAGCCGTGCTATCAAGCTGCTAGCTGTTAGCCTGCAGCCGTGCTATCAAGCTGCTAGCATTTAGCCTGCAGTCATACTATCTCCTGAGGCAGTTCAGTCATGTGATCATCATCTGTGTTTACATTCTCTGAAAGCAGACACAGCCACTGTAAATGAGAAGATCCACTCTGTCACAGCAAGGCTGCAGACTCAGTACCTATTCTATGTGTTTATATTTGTTCTTTTCTATTCATGTTTAAGCTGCTGGAAACAGAATTTCCCTGATGGAGTCACCCCAAAGGGATCAATAAAGTTATGTGTTCTATTGTTTACAAAGAATGATGTGAAAGTTCTTCATGATGCTAGAGGTCAGGGGAGAATGGGCAGACTGGTTGCAGATGGTGATTAGGCAGTGAAATCTTGCATAACTACCGGTTATAAGGAATAAATGCAGAATAGCATCTCTGAACTGGCTTTTTAAGTCATAACGACAAGAGAAACTGCACAAATGACCCTGATTAAAAGTTCCTCTGCAGGGTGGTCGGGGTCTTTGGGAGGGACTCAGAGTAGAGCCGCTGTTCCTCCACATGGAGAGGAACCAGACGAGGTGGCTCGAGCATCTGGTTAGCAAAGTCACATCCTTCTAACGTGCTGCTCTGAACAGAGCTCTATAAATATGATGGATCAGAGAGTTCTAACAGCATCATATCATTATTAGGAAAGACAGCGTCCATTTTAAAAGCCATGTGCTACATTCACCAGATTTCATGTCTCCTCTGTCCTGGCTGCCTCCTCCTCCTCCTCGCTGAAGCATGCTGTGACTGACCCATGTGCAGTCGGTATCCGCCATGTCACCGTGGTGCCGCCGCTCCTCCGTTTCCTGCAACGAACCCGGGACAGCATTCAGCCAGAAAGAACTTTTCAAACCCTGGTGATAGAAACAGACTCTACCTCCTCTGTCCTCTGCTCGCTGTCGTACTCAGACAGAGTGATGGCGGGGTCGATGCTCCACGCCGGCTCCACGCTCTTCCTCCTCTCGGCTGTTGACGAAGACAACACGGGCGTGTTTTGACTGTCCACAGAGAGACCGTAACATGCAGGACTTTGCAGGAACTCACAGTGTTTTGCTTCCTGCAGAGATCTTCTCCTCCCATCAGCTTTACTGAGCGGCTTCTTGAAAGCAGGACTGGCACAAGAAGCATTTGGCTTTAGGGTGAAAGTTCCCGTTTGTGCCGACTGATCCTGTAAAATATAAAAAATGATCATTTCCTTTTTAAACGGGGGACACGTCGCTCTGAGCGAGGATGAGCGCTTACTTTCCGCTCCAGCTGCTCCTTCCTAAAGCTTTGGCTTTGACCGATTAGATCCGGCTGAATGTGTTTGCTCTCCGCCTCTTTGCTGCCTACCGGCTTCTCCGCGTCGCGTTCCTCCTTCCTCCGCTTTGCCCGACTCTTCGAGTCCTCTGAGAACCGCTTGCCGAGCGGGAGCAGAGACGGAGACCTGTCCGCCGTCGAGTCCGCGCCGTGTTTCATTGGGGATGAGGATGAAGAGCGGCTGTAAGGCCTAAAAGTGGGGAAATAAACACAGATGGAGGTTTTGTGGAGGCGATACAGCAGATAAACTCATGTAAACTGGAGCTGCTTTTACCTTATAGAGACATCCAGCGTCATTACCTTGAAGGGACTTTTGCAGCTGCTCTGCTGATTTGCAGCCAGGTCCTTTTTCTGAGGAGACAGTGGATGAGTTAGAAGAGAATGACTCATTTATGGCCGACACTCTGAGCTGCATTTACCGCCGGATGCTTGTCTAGTAGTTCGAAAGCACAAGTGTCTGCGACCACTTCCTCCGTGTTCTCATTCCCATCTAAAACCGGACGGAGACCCGATCTGTTGCAGTTAAATGTGGAGCCAAAGTTATGATCTGAAAGGTTCTGGATGAAGTCGTACCTGAGCTCTGAAGTGCATCCAGTTCACACGTGTCGGCTACAAGCACGTCTGCTTTCCCAGGATTCTGCTCGGCATCAGGCGGGTCTTAAAACAAAAGCACTACGGTGAGACGATCCGCTCCTCCAGACAGGAGGAAGATGCTTCACGGAGAACTGACCGTGGAAGAGAGAGGCGTTAGGCTGCAGCAGAGGCGTTTCTGCGTAGCGAACGTGCTTCGTTTTGTCACCGTGCTTCCTCTTCCTCAGTTTGTTCGCCGCCGGCAGCGAGCTCGGCAGGATGGGCGAGTCTGGGATGATGCACTCCTCCTGCTCCGGGGAGGAGGCCTCTGCTGGTTCTGAACTGGTACAAAACAACATCTACAGTGTGTAACTGGGAACTGAAACCTCACTGACGGTGTGAATTCCTGTGTGACTGATAAACGTCCCGAGCAGAGCAAACAAAGCTTACGGTAAAAATACAGAAGCCAAACCGGATCCAACCGGATCCGACTGCGAGACACAAAAAGCAAAGCAGCCGATTAAACACAGAAACAGGTTTTTACCAGGATGCTTTTAACTTCTGCAGTTCAGCTTGTAGCTTTTTATTTTCATCCTCCAGGTTGTTCGTCTGAGTCTCTGCAGCAGATTGAAAATAAAAGCACTTTCGGTCAATATAAAGGAGGAAGATGACCTCTGGTTGCCTCCAATTCACCACCTTTTATAGGTCAATGCATGACAAAAAGACCCGTCTTCAGTCTCTCTCTCTTAACCTGTTCCAGAAACCACTATACTAGCATAAAAGCAAAAGTGTGTGTGTGTGTGTGGGGATGCCTGAGCTCCCTCCAATTACCCAATCAACAAACATTTTAAAACAAGCAAATATTTATACGTTTTAACTTGTAAAATGTAATTTAATGACACAGTATCACTGTTTTTATGACCAAATATACAAAAAATAATTCACTTTCAAATTGATCTGCATGTTTTGAGCTTTTTTAAACTTTATATAAAACTCATTTAATTTGCTCTAAAAATGACCTCAATGTTTATTTCTACAAAAAAGAATCCTCATTAGCTCATTTATAATAAAGAAATGGACTTTATGGTAGTTTTTCATACAAGCAGGAATATCATGTGATCAAAGTGGGATTTAGAGGGTAAAATAATGATAAATATTTGTGTTTTTAATTTATTTATTGATTTGGAGTGAGACTGAGCCAAAAAAAGGGAAAAGAATTTTTAAAAAATTGCTTTTTTTATTGCAGGTTTATACAAAAAAAAGCCTAATTATCTCAATATCATACAAAAAAAGTTGTAAATTTGACCCAAATTTTCTGCTAACCATTTAAAAAATGAGGAATTTAAAAGTTTAATTGATAAACTCCTTTACAAACAATAACAAAATATCCCACAACGTGAGAAACGATACCAGAAAAGCAGCTGAATACTGAGGGCCAAATGAGCTGAAAGGACAGAAAAGGGTCCAGCGATGTGCAAACGTCCAACACTCACTGAGTTTAGTGATAAGCTGCAGATTCTGATCCTGGCTGCTTTTCAAGCTCTCCTCTAGAACGGCGCATCGGTCACAATTATCAGCTCGGAGCCTAAAATCACAAACAAAAACAGCAATCTTCAGTTATTTCAGCAAATAAAAGCAGATTTTCTTTGCTTTCTTTATCAAACGAATGCAGGAAACAAACAATTACAGACTTTAGTAGCTTTAGCGAGACAGATGCTGACTGAAACAATGAGTGATGCTCGTTTGGCCCAATATCTGACAAAAGATCAACAGTCAGGTCTAAAACTTAGTCGGCTGGGAAACAGAAACATTAGTATCTGGGAGCAAAATGGGGAAACTGGCTGATGGAAGGTTTTATAGGCATCATTTACGCTCACATGGGGCTGAAAAGAAGCAGATATGACCTGTAGATGCCTGGATGTAAATGATGATCACTGATAAAAAGTCACTTCAGACAAGGAGATGATGCTTAAACTTGGTTCTGCAAAAACAGGACCGGGACACGTCCAAATGACTAAAGTGTTCAAATCACAAAATAATAACGGAAGATGAAATGAGAATGTGAATGTCTATAAAAAGAAAACTGGAGCCAGATATGGATCCTCATAAAACTCCTTTTAAGCTGTAGGAACAAGCAGACGAAGCAAACCCATCTTTAACATGTTACCGTTCCTCCAGGTGAATGATGGTGACCTGCAGGGCTTTGTTTTGCTCCTTCAGCTGCTGGTTGCGGTTGTAAAACACCTCCAGCCTCTGAGCATCTCTGTAAAGAACAACCTTGTTACAGATAGCAGAAGTGGTCCCGTTATAAAGATCACAATTTAGCAGCAAATCTAAATGTAAAACATTAAATCTGCTCATCTGCTTACAGGCAGCGGTCCTTTTTCAGTTTGCTCACTTTCGCTTCCAGTTCTGAAAACAGGAGGAAAACATGCCATGTTAACATGATTTTAGTTTAAGCACACTACTTTATGACACATCATGGATGAATTACCTTTAAGTGAATTTTGGTGGCTTTCTCCAAGTTGCCTCCATAAGTTTTCAAAGGAATCAGCTGGTTTTGATTGATCCCGCTGCTGTTGCCTTAGCTGTTCATTATCCATTTAATTATGAATCTGTCTACAACAAGCAGGCCAAATAACACAACCCTAACAAACAAAACAAACAAACATACAAAAAAAACTTTTCCGTGCCATGTAGCCTATATGCGCGCGCTGGATTTTGGCTAATGTGAACAACATTAATATAATTTAGCTCGTTGAACTGGAGATTTTTTTAACTACTTAAAGATTTGATATTAAACGAAACAAGCTGAACAAAATGCTCTCCCCACCATTTTAACATTAGTTAAATGACTTACGAGTTACTCATGTATTCTTACGCTATTCGGTAAACTTATATGTTCATGTATAAACTCTGCTTTTAGAGAAAACTTCCGTACAAACCCAAAAACTGTAAACAACGTAAAACAGCAAAAATACAGAGACATACTTACATTTTCCAGTAAAACAGTGTCACCGTTTGATTAGACGGAGTTTATTAGACTTTCTTTTGCTACTGAATATCAAAACATCGAAATTCGCGCGACGAACTGCATGCTGGGAAGATTGCTTCTTCTTCTACTAAGAAATAAAAGTAGATCGGGTGCGATGGCGCCCTCCACTGTTCAACAAGGTCACGTCTGTTACCAAAACCAACACATTTCTATCTCCGACGGAAAAAGTGGAGAAACCCGTGCAACTATTTTAATTTTATTACAATGTAACATTAGAAATTCAAAGGCCTTTTTTTCACTTAGTAACCATTTGTGTTTTTATTCCAACTTTACAACTATTAAACATTGTTTGCTTAATAAAGCAACATTTACCTTCTGAAATAATATTTTAAAAACAATTAGATTTATATAATATATAATGTAAAATAAGTACTGATTTAGGCACCATGAGCATCTGTTATATGGTTAATTGTACATTTGTATTAATTCCTAGATTGTAAAATTTCACAAATACCATAAATGGTCAAAAGTCATTATTTCACTTTATCATTTTACCTTTTTTTTTTTTAGCTATATGCAGCAATGTTCAAATAAACAAATCTCAATAAAAGATTTTGTATTTGTTTTGGCTTTTTTGTTGGACATTTTTGTACAAAATGAAACAAATAGCTAATTTATATCCAGGTTAAAATCCCACCTCTTCTCAGCTGCATTTCAATAGTTTCTATTTTTAAGAGTCCAGAATCTGTCATTTCTATTAAGCTTTGATTATTAAACACGACTGTTCTTTTAATCTGTTTAAATCTAAATTATGCCTATTTTCTAATTCAGTATCTCTGCAAAGCATTTTGAATCAGCTTATCAATGAAATGTTCCACATCCTCAGTATTACTCCAGTACATTTTTACATGTGTGCCCGTTCGTAGCCCCAAATAACCAAACACAAACAACAAACAGCGATTTAAGTTATATTTGTATTTATTTTTGGTCTTTCTTTAGAGTACAAAACAGGAACCAAAATCACAAAAATAACATTTACAAAAACAGATTAAACTGAGGTGACGGAGGCAACATAGAAAAGCATGTCTGAAACAGTGATACAGGTGGATTAGTGTTGAGGTAAGACAGCGAGCGATGTCATAAGGTAAAACATCTTAAACTAGTTTATACTTTAGTGCCTTCATTCAGTAGTGTGAATCCAACGATGTGTCCAAGCTCCCCAACAACAAACCGACGAGGGTGACGTGTTAATCAAAGCATGTCACATCGTATGGCACTATTTTATATGGTTTCTACTTTAGGACATTTTCTCACACACACACACACATATTCACTCTAATCAGATGGGTGCAAATCATTTCCAAACACTTCTTTCTCTCTACTTCTTCTGAACACTTTTTCAATACCACCCAAAAAATTTGGAAAATGTTGGACCTTTTAAAAGGAAGAAAAAAGGAAAACAATTAAACAGTTTGACTGTAAAACAGCTGGAATATCCTTTAGTCAGAGGCACAGACTTAAAGTCCTCCCCTTTCCCCCCTAAAATACAAACATTAAGACATTATGCATTCACTGCACCACTTAAAGAAACGGTAAAAACCTAGCATCACTTACCTAAAACACAAAGCAGTGAACATGGTACAGTTTGAAAACTTCTTTCACATTTATGACATGGTCACTGGTGATTCAGCATTGCAGATTATTACTTTTTTTCTGTTTCGCTTTCCTTTGGACGTGTGCCTTTATGTTGACTTTGCATCTGTCACAGCAGGTAGATTGAGCTAGCATTACTTCATATATCTATATATACACATGCATTCAACATCATATGTGTCCCCCAAATAAAAACAAACAAAAAAGGAACAAAAAAAAACCCCAAAAACTCCCTTTTCACCACTTAAGAGTTAAGCTATAAAACCTGCATGACAGTCCACTAAAGGTTTGCATGGAGGCTTTGCAGTTTGATGTGACATATGCAGCAGGCTGTAGAGGTGCTGGCGCTGGAAGGGGGGGGTTATACCATTAAGAGAGAAGAGGGGGGTGATTATGGGGATGGGTCTATTATTTATCCCCTCCCTATCCGAAACAAGCCTCTTTCTATAAAGGTTATTTTTTTTTGTTTAGTTTTTTTTACTTTATTTTTTTAAGATTCACATTATGCTGGAAGAAGAGAAACTGGTTGCAGATGCTGCCGGGGGGGCAGATCGTCACCAAGAGCAAAAACCACTGGAGCAGAGTGTGAATGCATATCTACCGTCGTCTGACCTGCAAGAGAAGAGCATGTATCTGTGAAGACACGCTGACTTTTTTGAACGTTTTCTTTTAAACATCTGGGCATAGTACTCACGTTTCAGTCCCTTCACCACTGTGGAGGCACATAGCTGTAGCTGGGGGTGCCCGGGGGCCGGTATGTGGGCAATGTGACCGGGTGAGGGGCGACGGGCGCTGGCGACGGAGTCGTCAACAAGGTGCCTGAGAAGCGAATCAAAACACTGTTCGTAACGTCTACTGGCAGAGGCGTATCCAGGGAATTTCTAATGGGGGGGCCATGAGGTGTGAGGTGGCCAATAAGTAAAAAGATAAATATCCATCAATATCAGAATGACTAAGGCGTAAGAGATTCTCAAACCTTTTTGCAGTTATTTTATGTGTTAAAAAACTCAGATTACAGCTTTTTAAAAACAATTTCTAATGAATTCAATTCGATTTAAAAGCTATAAAATGCACAACACTCGTTGCTACTATTTACAACCACTGCAATAATGTGAGGGTTTACCACATCACTGAACAAATCCACAACATGTCAGTAACCGACAGACACACAGCGATCTCCACCTGCTTAAAAGGAAATAAAAGATAGCAACAAGCGCTAACTGGCATCTCAACCACAGAGATTATCTGTCATTAAAAAGCTTGTAAGGAGTCAGTCTTCTTTATAGACAGCATATGAATTGATGAAGGCTTCGCCAGTTTATCAGGAGGTTTCTGAGCAGTTCCCACAGTCACGTCGCTACCGGACAGTACAAAAACTGGCCGAAGAGCTGGAGACGACAAGGAGCAGTGATCCGATTTCTATCAAAACTAAGCTGGCTGTAGCTAAGAGCTAACTAAGCTAACTTGAATTTAATGGCAGCTTATCGGCTAATGGAGATGAACATCTCATGCTGTCAGCTAGCTAAAAATGGCCGATGTGCTACGCTCTACTTTGTTGAGAGCAGATATTGGATGCCTCACAATCAAAAGGACACATCTATAATTATGTCAAATAAAGATTAAATAACATCTACACAGTCATAAAAACAAAAATGACCCCCCACCCCCTTCACAGTTTTCATAAAGAGAAACTTGGCTTAATAATCCTAAAATGCATTTTGTATCAGTCTGTAAACATGGGAGTCTATGGAGAGTTGCTCTCAGAGCCCCTAGAGGATGAAAGGGGAACTGCAAGTAAAATTGAGCTTATATTCACAAATTGATACTCAATTCCAGCTGAGTTACAGATAAATGTTTATATATTTCAGAATTAATTATTTAAAAGAAAAAAACTGAAAAACTAACAATAATAGAAATTAAGCTGAAAACAAGAATAAAACATAAAAAAAAGGCATCAATAAAAACATATAAATTGTTTTAAATATGAACCAAAATACAAGTTGTAGCATCTCACCGGCTGACATGGCCATGGTCGTGCCTGCAACCATCCCCATGGCAACGCCGTTTGGGCGTGCTGGAGGGATGGGCGGGGCATACATAGCCGCGGGCATCCCGTTGGGCTGAACCACCGTTGTGTGATGTATAACATGAGGAGGAGCGGCATACAGCGGCTGTGTGTAGTAGGCGCCTTGTTGTTGCGACGGTATTAATGCCTGCAGCACACAAACTCAAACCATCAACAACCTCGCCACACGCCTCCGATCCCACCGACGGCGGGCCCACTGACCTGTGCGTAGGGGTTCTGTTGGTGATAGGTGCTCCTGACGGGGTAAACAGCAGCAGGGTAGGGGTTCGGAGAGGAAGAGTACGGCGGGACGGTCCCCGTGTTAGGAGAGCAGGACATTTTGAAAGGAGTGCCGGGAGCGTAACCTGGAGCGGGGAACAACATCATCATCATCACACCTTCAATGAAATGAAGTATAAATAAGAGTTCTGATCCAGTTTGTTTGCCAACAAGCTGCCACTTTGCTGCGGTCTTTAAAAAGCATTGATCCAGCATTTCTGATACCAAACCGGCAGCAAAAAGGCACCGAAATACAGGAATACGACACAGTTTCATTGAGAAACAGAAGATTTAGCAAAGAGTCTGAATTGGTGACCCAACATGCACGTCTTAGAAGAAGGAAGTATCTGCAGAGAACATGCAAACCATCATCACCACCCATAATATTATACTAATACTCCATCATGAGTCCTAATAATGATCGTACTAATAAAACTACTGATACGTGGAGTTTACATGCTCTTAAAATAAGGCAGTAAGAGGAGCAACATGTCTGCTGAATACAATTTGACATCATCTGGACACAAAACTAAACTAAAACATCCAAAGATGAGTTCTGAAAAGTCCATTAGAGGCCTGCAGAATTACTGATGAAGAGTGTCCAGATGATGAAGATGCATCCGGCTGAGCTGATTTTAGCTCAAACACCTCTAAAATAAATAAATGCAACCGTTCTCTCAGTAAACTATAAAGAAACTTATAAAGTAAACTTTTACATTGTAGAAATTCCCAAAAAACCAAACTTCTATTCAAAAGTGAACTCATGAATGATGCGACTCAGGTGAAGAGAAAACGGCAGGTATTCAGTAAAAATCTTCTTGTTTGGGCCTTATGTCTCTGCCTTAGAGCAGATCCATTATAACAGAACTTGTCTTGTATAAACGCATCACCGACCTCCCGACAAACACAGGATAAACTGGTAACCATAGGAGCCGTGAAACAAGGCAAAGTGAAACATTGCAGCAGCTGAAAAACATACAAGCCGACGTTTTCTTATGGAAATGAGGGAAACTGCAACACTTCTTATATCATAAACATGTTGGGCTGTTTGGATCTCACCACTGGGGAAGGCTGGGTTTCCTCCTGCGTACATACTGGGAGTGTATGCCGGGGCGGCAGTTGCGTAGCCCACAGGGAATCCAGCTGTTAGGACAGAAACACCAGCATTTATATCCCCTACAGGCGCATTTAGCAGATTTTAGAGGATTTTTCTCCCTTTTAGAATAAAATGGACCTACTTGAGGCAGAATAGGCACCTGGATAGCCTATACCCTTAGTGTTGGTGAATGGGACCCCTGCTGGTGCAGGGCTGTAAACTGGATTCATTTTGACCGTCTGCTCGCTGTTTCTGCAAAGATAAACAAGAAAAAGTGTTTAATCAAACAAGCTCTGGCTGCTGAGAGATTTATGACAATCTGTGCATGATAATTAAATAAAGAAGAGCAAACAGGAGCATCCAGACATGCCAGCGCTTAAAGTCTGGGTCTGTGAAAAGGTGCTGAAAGGTTGAGCGATTTTACAGCAACATATGCTGCCTTCAAGGTCGCATCGTTTCCAGGGACGTCCATGTGATGAATAAAAAACACATTCTGTACATATAAAAGCAACATGCCTGATTAAAAACCAACAGACTTTTGCTGTAGTCCTGTTCCCAGTAGAGAATGAGACGACCTCATACTGTTAAACGGCTTATAAAGACCTGTGTGCTGGAAGAATACAGCATAAAACCACACAGGCTCTGAGAACAGGAACCGTTGTGTTTATTTTTACTTGTTAGGGACCATAAACAATAATCAATCACTGAGGAGAAAGTATTTAGCTACCGCTAATCGCCACCTGCATTTAAACCCACTTTGAGAAAACTCATAACAGCTACCGCTCTGTTTATTATCCCATCTCACTGACTTACAAAACGCTTTTAACATTTAAGGATAAAATACTAGACCAAGTTCAGGCTCAGCAAGACTAAACAATGCCAAATGGAAAAACACAGACTGGTCAGATGAGTCAGATTTTACATGCATGTGATTGAATTAGGCATACAAAAAGATGCAGATGACATAAGTCCTCTCCTCAGTAAACAACTGAGTCTCATAAGAGATGACCTTGCTGAGCTCATCGTCACATTATCTACCCACCACCATACCCGCTTTATCCAGCAGGGGCTTGTGGGAAGCTGGAGCCGGTCAGGTGAAAGAGGAGACAATAATCATGCACACTCACATCCCACTTTATATGCAAACAAGCACGCATGTGTGTGAACTGTGGAAAGAAACTTGATCAAATTAAATGATAAAACTAAACTGACATCTTTTTAAAACAACCTTCTGCATACAGACATTTAGAAAATACTGAAATAATAACATCGGATATATTTAAGTCTTCTACAGTCACACATATCCTGATGGATTTTCAGGTGGCGGCTGCTCTACATGATACTGTAATCAGAAAAGAAAAGAGATGCTTGTCTACAGCTCAGATACGTTTCTGCTGCCCTCTAGAGGCGAGGATGAAAAAAAACCATTACATCACAGAACTTGCAGCTCATTAAAGGGTTTAATTAATCGTGAAATAAAAAAATAAAATATCAGCGCTAGAAAAGGGGACATTTGAATTACTGTCGTCAAGACATGCGCAGAAGGTGTGTGCGTAATTGCGTCATACGCAGCCATGAACAGGATAAACGCATTGCTTTCATTAGTTGTTTGATTATTTATTTAAAAATCCCTTTTAAACCATCTCTCTTGCAAACAATAAAAACTACCGAAACACACGAATCCCAAAATTTAGCCGCATTTTAGCTACTTCTCGTACTATCATTTTATCAAATTTTTAAAAAGCAATAACATTCATTTTATTATTTTTATTAATACATATATAAATTAAATTTTCGATATAATCTGGTTCCTGCGTCTGTTTTATGCAAGTCTAAATATGTAGGTATTAGCATTTACTCCTTAAGGTTGCGTTAGGTATGCTGCCTATATAAAAATAAAGATGGCAACCTTTAAGTACAAGAATTTCTAAAGGTGAACATAGCGAGGCTTTGTTATCATCAGCTAGCTTAGCTCGCGAGCTTGCGAAGGTGAATCGCCTGAGGTTTTTTTGCAAGTGTTCTCCTTTTGCAGGTAGGCTGCGATAAACAGACTGACCTGCAAATCACCTGTCAGACCGCGCAAAACCACTCAAGTGTCCCCGGACAGCAGACAGATGGGGACAGACTTGTCAACAGGCCGCGCGGCTCTGGAGGCAGGCAGACAGCCAGGCAGCTGTGCTCTGCAATGACGCCTGTCCCAACACCACCGATAAACTCACAAGACTGTTTTCTTTTCATAATAACCTGCAACAACTTACTGCTGACTGGTTTGACCGTGCGTTTGTCCCCTCTTCTGGTCCTCAGGTGTTAATGAAATTGAGCTAGCTGCTGTTTTGTTCCCAGATGCTTTGCTTAACTCTTTTGAGCAACCCGCGTCACTTCCGTGTAGCGTCACGTGACTTAACAATGCAATAATTTGCATCATTTTCATATGACAGCTTTTAAAAAATGTATTATTTGAGCGCCTCATTTTATTTAGTCCAAATTAAATAAAAAATTTAAGAAAATAAAAAAAAACGGAGATAAAATGCCAGATAAATTATTTGTTGAGGACTGCTGCGTATTCATCTTGCTAGATTTATTTTTATAGCTATTTTATGGCCGCATATTTCATATAATTAGGATTTTAAAACAATGTAATGCTTAATTTTGTAGCACTGCAATGTTGTGGCGATCCTCCGTGAGCTCAATATCATGGCTGCTGTATGGTCCTCACAGGTCATAAAATAATATAAATACAATTCATTTTGCCGTAATTTTAAAAATATTGTACTGTTAATTTAGTTATTTTTCTTTAAATTGTGTATAAAGGAACACTATAATAATACAAAGTATTTGTTATCTTGGACAGTCCTTTAATATTTGTTTTGGCGCTTTTAGGACCTTGACGCATCGTTTCTATTCAGCCATTGAACTGAGAAGACTGGGGTCCATACCGCAATGGTTAAAATGCGACCTGTGTGTGGGTTTATACGAAAAATGCTGCTTTATAAATCCTTTTAGGAGTCGTCCTGCAGGGTGAAGTGAAACAATTTGGCGGACGGGTGTCGCCGGTGAGGAGCAAGGGTATAATGTCTGGAGCGGCCGGTGGGGGAGGAGGCTCCTCCTGTTTGGGCGCAGCAGCGGCAGCCAGTTGCAGCTCAGCCGGCTTTTCCTACGCTGCCACAGCCGCAGGAGGCGCAGGGGTGGCCGGGAGGCTACCATCCCGCGTTCTGGAGCATATTTTTTCCTATTTGGAGCTTTCTGACTTGATGCGGTGCGTCATAGTGTGTTGGCATTGGAATAATATCCTTGCGGACGAGAACAGCGAGGTGTGGCGCAGTCTGGGTAGCCGGACTCTGAGTGATGAAGCAATGCGATCTGACATCCTGTGCAACCTGCTCACCTACAAAGGGAAAGTAGGTGCTGTTCTCTGTGGTCAAGGGCAACATGACAACCTCCATTCAATCAGAATTGGTGTTATGATGTGACTTTGATTATGTGTATAATCTGAGTATAAAAATGGATTAGTAGCTTTTGGATTGCTGCAAACACAGCAGAGATGATCTGAAACATCATCTGCAGTCATAATGTTATTATTATTGATACAATACTTTAATGCATGCAAACTGCAGATTCTCTGAAAGTTAGTGTGAAAACAGTTAAGAGGTGACTAAAAGTAACACTAAAGCGACACCTTTCCTGTCCTCCTCTGCAGCTCAAGGCTTTCCAACATGCTCTGAGCTCCCATGACTGCTCCCGCAATGTTTACGTGAAGAAGAACGGCTTCACCCTGCATCGCAACCCCATCGCCCAGAGCACAGATGGTGCGCGTGGTAAGATCGGCTTCTCGGAGGGACGACATGCCTGGGAGATCTGGTGGGAAGGCCCTCTGGGTACCGTGGCTGTGATAGGCATCGCCACCAAGCGGGCCTCCATGCAGTGCCAGGGCTACGTGGCCCTGCTGGGCAGCGACGACCAGAGCTGGGGCTGGAACCTGGTCGACAATAACTTGTTGCACAACGGGGAGGTCAACGGGAACTTCCCGCAGTGCAACAACGCACCAAAATACCAGGTTAGACTGAACTGGCATTCGTGTAGCACCAACGTTTCCTCCCTTTGCTAACACAACTCTGTGACGTTATCATCCTTTCCCACAGATTGGTGAGAGAATACGAGTGATCCTCGACATGGATGACAAGACTTTAGCTTTTGAGAGGGGGTT
The DNA here is from genome assembly GCA_037177335.1 of Kiunga ballochi. Classification (NCBI taxonomy): domain Eukaryota; kingdom Metazoa; phylum Chordata; class Actinopteri; order Atheriniformes; family Pseudomugilidae; genus Kiunga; species Kiunga ballochi. The sequence continues at coordinate 15,391,536 of JBAMIG010000019.1, forward strand.
TGAGTTTCTTGGAGTGGCTTTTCGAGGACTTCCCAAAACCTGCCTGTTCCCTGCTGTGTCTGCGGTTTACGGCAACACCGAGGTCACCATGGTATATCTGGGAAAACCTCTGGATGGCTAAATGCAGAGGGACCCGTGCCACTATAAAAATATCCAATCCCATTGGTGGAAGCAAGACTTTTTACATCAACAGACTAACGCCGAGGAGATCCCTCCCAACACAGTGACTTTATTTAGATAAAAACAAAATGCTGGCATTTCTACTAAAGCTCCACATGAACTCTGAGGAGCGACCAGATGTGGAAAAGTTTTTACGGTTTAGCTGCTGGACTGCGAGGATTTTATTCCTGAAAACGGTGCGTGATGTCTCCCGGAGGAGGCCAGAACTACTCTAAACACTTTAACACTTAATAATTGTAATCAGTATCTATTTATCGTACGAATCCACGGAGACGACTAGCGTGGTTTATCCAGAAGCATCGTCTGGATCAGGAGAGAATAATCGTTGTGAGCTGGAAGACGACTTGTGCATGAATTCAAACCCTCACCGCAAACGGCTCGGAGTACACTCGTGTCTTCTTTTTAATGTGCTCCTGTTGTATTACACCTTATTTATTTTGTGGATTCTCTTTATTGTAGATACTGTATGCTTATAAGGCCTGAAAATAAACTTCAGTGTACCATTATGAGAATAAAGATGGTGTTTTCATGTTATTTATTGGTGTTTGTGCTTTATTATCATATATTTTTTGCCCCAGGACAAACTGGAATAACATTTATTTCGGATTTACTTGTATTTGTAATGATTTAAAAACAAGCTTTGACTTTTTAAGGCACCGTTTTAACATGTAATCAAACTATATTTTTGCACATCGCTTATTCTGCCCACAGTTACGTTTGAACTGGAACTGCTTGTGTTGATGGTATTAATGATTTCATGTCACCATTAATAATACAAACAGCTGATAGCCTGATGAGTCCTTTACATCTGGGTAAAAGGATTGTGCAACTACATGCGCAACACTTCTGTTATAATATTCTGAGACATAATTCTGGTTCACAGAGTCTCTGAGAAAACAATGGGAGGGAAAGCTTTCAGGTATCAGGCTCCTCTCTGATGGAACCATCTCCCAGTGTTCCCAGTGTGGATTCAGGAGGCAGACACCCTCCCTACCTTTAAAATTAAGCTTAATATCTTCTTTTTAAACAAATTTTATAGTTTAAGGATAGTTTAGCCATATGTTAGCTATGCAGTCATGGAGACATCCCATAATGCACTGAGGTTTTTTTTCTCTTCTCTGCATCTTTTTTTCCATGTATTAATGGAATACATGACATTATTAACATATTTCTTCAGGTCTTCCTGGATAAAAGCTGCATTGTTATGGATGCTTTCCTGTCAAGGCAGATGGCTGCCCTCCCTGAGCCGGGTTCTGCAGGAGGTTCTGGTTCATGTTTTCCTTCCCACTGTCGCCTCATGCAGCTCATGGAGATTGGATCCAAGTCAAGATTTGATGCAATCTTTTGGTTTCCCTTATCAAGGCTTTTTTTCATGAACTGTCTCAATATGACGAGAAGCGCCCTGAGATGACACTCATGAAATGGTACTGTACAAATAAAGTTGAATTATTTTTAATATAAAATCAATTAAGAGAAAATTTGAATAAATATTAAATTATAAATACATATAGAATAAATACATATAAATTAATTAATTTGTGCAAAAAATAAATATAATAAAAGAAATGTTAACATGGTACCAGTTAAAATTTTGCACTCTTATTTTTCACATTAATCCCAGTGTAAAAGCTTGTCCAGGCTTTTGACAGGTAGGGTTTCTCTTCAGGGGTGAAGAGGAGGAGTTTGCAGCTCTGCAGCTGTTTTCACTCCTGCGACGCTTTGCTTTTGTCTTTGTACTGCTGTTGAAGTAATAAACTTTTCAAAGCATCTCCACAGCGAGACGTTTGGACTGTGGACATGTTGCATCTGCTGTGGACTCTGCTGCTTTGGCATTATTAGCATCTGGGCTTCCAGTGGCCCGGTGAGCTCTGAACTCCTCATCTGAACATCTTTGCACTGAGTTTCATCCTCTTTACCTTTTGAATAAAGAATTTGGGTCTTCGCATCATCTCGGGTGGGTCATATAGACCTGGACATTGTTCGTGCTGATCAACGTAGCGCGATATGGACATAGCTTGCCTACATTCCTGCTCAGAGAAGTCAGCAGATGGCATGCAAGCTTGCTGGAAATCCCACATTTCTGTTTGGCTTTGATCTTCCCTAACTCCTGCAAAATGTCTCATGTAGAGCGTCCCTGAGATGTCCTCTGATCTCCAAATCTGACATTCACATTTCTGGCTGGATGAACGCTTGTTCCTCCATTTCTGGCATGTGCCTGCTACTGTAGGAGGCATTAATACTGCCATCAGGATCCTGTGGGAGGATCCCTGATTGCAGTTATGTTGTGGACTCATTTGACTGGACAAAAGCCTTTTTGTGCCTTTCTCACACTGACATCATGTCTTCTTCAGACAACTTTGGGTTGTTTGAACACAGAGCCAAAAGCTCATCCTCAGCCGAGGACTCACTTCAGTCTGAAATCCGTTTCTCCATTTGGATGAGAAATCTCTCAAGATATATGGTTAGGTTTGTCTCTCTGTATTTGCCCTGTGATGGACTGACCTGTCCAGGGTGTACCCCACCTCACGCCAAAAGACAGCTGGGATAGGCTCCACTACTATACGGTCATTTAGCAGACACTTTTATCCAAAGCGACTAACAAAGCATAACTTTTTTAACCAGTTATTTTCCTAACATGCATGTCTTGTGGGTGGGAGGAACCCGGAGAATCCAGTGAGAACCCATGCACACATGGGGAGAACATGCAAACTCCACACAGAAAGGCCACTGGACAACCCTCCCCAGCCCAGGCTCTAACCAGCAACCTTCTTGCTGTGAGGCCACAGTGCTAACCACTGCGCCACCATGCTGGAGCTGGATCCTCCTCCAAATCATGATCCAGACTGTAGATTTTGATCTCACCTGTAGAAATGCTGCGTGATGCTGCATTTTTGGTTCTCTTGGTTGTGGTTGTGTCTGGTGTGGTTACCGCAGCACCGGTCTGTCATGGTGAAGAAGAAGCTAAGGCAGAAGGCAAAGCTCTCAATTTACCAGTTCCTTTATGTCCCCATCCTCACCTATGGTCACGAACTGTGGGTTAATGAGATCCCGGGTACAGGCGGCCAAAATGAGCTTCCTCCGCAGGGTGGCCGGCGTCTCCCTTAGAGATAGGGTGAGAAACTCGGCCATCCGGGAGAGACTCA